>NJDC01058277.1:53889-76636 GCA_002245475.1 Calephelis virginiensis
CTCAGCACGGAAGGGTAAATCTTAGTAACCGTTGTCCTAATACCCATTTTTCGTCATCATTTCTCAAGACCAACTACTTTGTTTCCAAACTTTATGAATAGTTAGTGCGCCATCTGTGATCATTTATCTTTATCATCGATATACTTGTTTGTATGTGTCAAATGCATGGTAGTGTGGGTAATGTTTTATTTTTTGAATTAATGCACTTTATAAACATTATCATTAAAATATTAGCGTTCTGTACTTCTCCTACACATAAACTATAAGTGTGCCAAATTTCATACTACTCCGTCAGCGCAATTTTCGTAAAAAGGGGTCCAAGATTTTTGCTATATAGATAGGTGCAATAGTTCTAAAGCCTATTCAATACCAACAATCAAACCTTTCCTCTTTATTATTATAATATACGATGTACTCATTAAAAAGCTGATTTACTTGAAACGCTAGACTAAAAACGCAAAAATTAGAAGTATTTTAAAAAATAACGAACTGTATTTTATATCAAGCTATACTAGAAAATATTTTTTATGATTTCAAACAAAAAACACAGCGATCGGGAAAAACATTTTTTCGTATAATGCGGGGTGCTAGGTTTCAGTTGTTTAAAAATACTTAATTTGACAGACGTGCCACAAAGGAACAGTTGCATTTTGCACGGAATTCGTGAGATTATTTTATAACTACGAATATTCGGTTGTAAACTCGAAGTTAATTTGTCAACCTTTAACTCGTGATTTATGTTGCGAGAACAAAAATTATCCCTGGATATAGTAACCCAACATTTGTACTTTGTAAACTCAAATTCATTCATTCTTTTTACATCCAGCCAAATACGAAAGGGCGAATAACGTATTACAAAAGCATTCTCATATCTTTCTCGCAACAAGAATTTGTTACTTATGTCTTTTTCATTATGTCAGACTTAAAAGGACATCGTGTTTAGTGGTTTATTGTTCATAGTTTTGATAGCTTACATCACAGCTTACATTTTGTGAAAACAATTTCGTAGTTATTTATTTCGTATTTTGCATTACTTTTTAGTAATAAGATGGAAAAGAAGCCACATTTACGTGGTCCAAGTTTCACTAGTAGCGAAAGTTTTCTCATTTGTGATATTATTTCGCCTCTATGGTCTAGCGGTCCGGGTGTTGGGCTTGACTGCATGAGGTCCTGGGTTCGAATCCCGGGTCAGCCAACACAAAGAAAATTGGATTTTTCCAATTTTCTAATAAAAAATGTTGGTCGGGATTGGAAATGTGCCCGATTGGCGATAGGCTTGCCACCTATCACATTGTGGGACTTAGTGTCTTCGGCTAGTCGTGGGTGCCTTGGTTGTACCTCTACCTACGTCTTCGGGGATATAGGCGTGAAGATACTATTTTTTTTTAAATAATATAATTGCAAAAATAATGTTGTTGGAGGTGGACCACCACCAAAATGACCTGATTACTCTCTGCTGGATAAAATAAAAGGTTTAGTTGGGCCAAATATCGACGGGTTTTATACGATTTATGACGGAGACCGCGGTTTAATGCAAAATCAAAATGTGTCGCCCATTCAAATAGAAGATTATGAAATAGACATTAAAGAAATTAAGACAAAATATGCTCATTACGAAAAATTGCGTAAATTATATTTCTTTATATTTCTTAGAAAAAAAAAGTGAAATAAATAAACTTCAACTGAGATGTATATGTTTCTTATTCAAGATAATATTTTTAAAAATATATACACAAAACAATCACCCAAAATGTTGTTTTATTAGCTCTTTACATGCCCGAGATCCCCGGGTATTCCTAACACAATTGAAGTGTGAAGTGGCTGCTTCTGGATCATACTTTCCAAGTAAAAGATGATATTCAGGATCAATGGAAGGCTTTTTGTCATTTCTTAGACGTACCAAATTATGTAGAACGCAAGTAGGTAACTATAATTATACTAGGTATCCTACTTAATTGCACTTGAATTCATCTAGAAACAATTAGAAATCTTCTTATCTAGATACTGTAAAATCCGACAAATCACCACAAGTCAATAATTGACTTCCAGTTGCATAAGCCTTAACGTGCACAGAAATTGGTTCATTGGCAATAAAACCTCGATGTAAACAGTATGGTTGTTTGTAGGCTGTATTAATTTATTCTCAATTTTATCTTATATAAAACTATAATAATTATGAAACGTTTCCTTTTTCAAGTCTAAATATTCTATAAAATGCTTTGCCTCTCTGTAAAATAAAATGGTCTATTTGTTCCGCAATTCTTCCATTAAAAAAATCTAATTGAACTATTTCTTCATGCTCATTAATCATCATCAGAAAACAAATAATCACTCATAATCATTCTAAAAATAGTTTAGGAACTTTTATGTTATTTACCTTCAAATACACATCACAAGTTGACATAACCTCATCATTTTGACTTTACAAATCTAGAGTTAGAAGTATAACCCTCCAACTTCAGGTGATTAAATAATTAATAATATAACCTATGGGTTACAGCAAACTCGAGGTTGCGCAAGAGAAAATAATGATTTAACCCTGTACTGGAGACTAATTTAGGGTTAAGTAAGTTAACCAAGGATCGTGCAAGTGGGCCACGAATTATAATATATTAACTACTATCTTATTACACATTGCGCTTTTACACGATGAAATGTTTTTTTTTTTCTAAAAACGAAAGTTTTCGTTTGAACTTATAGAAAATTATTTTCTATTTTTAATTTCAACTAGATATAAAAGCGACTTAGTTAATTTTTAAATTATAGTATATTTGTCCTTTATTTTCAATTTCATGTATTATGTATTACTATGTTGTATTACTGTGTTTTATATAAGACAGCAGAAAATTTTTGGGTTATCTCTTAATGGTTATAAACAATCATCACTATATGTATACAATAGATATAACTTGTTCGTTGTCTTAATATGGAGGGAATCTTAAATCACGTGTGCAAGTTAGCACGTTATGTATCAAGCAACGAAGGTTACCTGACCTCAACAATTCCTTCTAAATAATAGGGACTGTCTTTTCGGCTGGGAACCATGAAGCCAGGCGGCTTGAGTAGGTCACTGCGGTCAACTATTTCTTAGAACGTGACTGCCAACCGCTGATAACTTGAGCGTGCTTTTAAAGCGGGAGGTACGTATGGCCTGCTATTGCGCTGGGTGGACTACATATTATGTATACATAGGGATGTTTCGATATAAATTATTATTTATCTTATTATTTATCTTAAAAAAACTAGGATAATACTTTTAACAAAAGACTGTTTATTTTATCCCACTATGTAAGAGATTTCTAATTTTCACATCACAAAGGAAATTCCAAATAACAAAACCAATTAAAGTCTGGTGCTATTGAAGCTGAAATACATAAACAAATACACAAAAGGTATTAGCAAAGTTAATTAAATTACGTAGTACTAACTCTGTGTAATCCCTTTTGAGAGGAACTTAATTTAGCATTCCAAAAGATCCTTTTCAGAAAGGAAATATTTATCCAAAATGACTTGTTGAATTGGAAACTAAATTAACTTAGTCATTTCAAACGTACTCGATAATTAATACTGAAATTGATTGAAACAATTATATTATGGCACAGATGTATATAGGACATTTATGTATCTAGTGGAGAGCTGTTATATTTCTACCTTGTTTAATGGATCTCAGATACCAAAAAAATAAGAGAGGGGTAGAAAATAATTATAAAAGGGACAACAACTATTGGCATTTCTTATATTAAGTTATGGAATGGAAAAATTGATGATTTCCATGTGAAATAACTCAAAATGTTTTATGTACCATCACTAATGTTTATTGCACCTGCAATAATCTTGTTTTGTCAATCGCGGATGTCTGTGGGCGGCGGAGACCATTTATCATTACGTGAATCACTTGCCCGTTTGTCTCTTCTTCTTAAAATACTCAAAAGTGTATTATTGAAATAATTCGTTGATTCGTCTGCTATAAAGCCTGAGGTAGGATGTATAAAAAAAAATTAAAAGAAAAACGGTTTGCATTGTGGTTGTTCAGTACTAATTCGTTACAACACATGCAGCTCTAAAACTCAGTCACTTGCCCATAAATTTAAGTGTGTTAAAAGCTATCAATAAAATTTTTAATCACTTATTAAGCATTCACAAAGGGGGAAAATTAAAATTTCAAGTAGCAGCCTCGGTACCGCGACTATTTTATATCTTTCAACATTACATTTTCTAGGCTTTTCAGGCTCCATTATTATGTAACAAGAGGAATAAAAATCTCATGTTTGAAGAAACGGCAAATGTATTTGTCATATCGTCTTTTATATAAAAATAAAATAAAAACTGATAACAGAAAACTCATAAAATATAATAAAATTTAAAAAAAATGTATATACAAATCTATAAAAATATTATAATTAATCAAAAAAATAAATGCAAAGCGACGTGGAATGTTATAAAAAGTAATGTAGGAAAGGATACTATTATTAATGGTAACGAAATAAAACACATAAAAATTAAAGGAAAAAATTTTAGTGACCCAAAAACTATTGCGGAAATATTTAATAATCATTTTATAAACATTTCAAATAACAACAATAGTAATAAATCAAAATCTAATAGTAATAATAACAATAATAATAATAGTAAGAATAATAAGGATGATGATAATAACAATAACAACAACAATAGTAATAAAATCGTAACCAAGGATAGTTCAATTTTCCTCTACCCAACTGACGCAAAAGAAATATTTAAAATAATAAACTCACTTAATCCAACACAATCAGTTGGATACGACGAAATTCGCACAGATCTAATTAAAAGAAGCAATAAATATATTTGCTATCCAATAACACACATTATAAATTTATCATTCAAAAAAGGGGAATTTCCTGAAAAATTAAAGTTTTCAGTTATAAAACCTCTTCATAAAAAAAACGATACTTCAGATATGAATAATTATCGACCAGTAACTCTAATACCAGTTATATCAAAAATTTTTGAAAAAGCCATGATGATTAGATTAAACAATTTTTTGACAAAACATAATATACTTGCAGATGAACAATTCGGTTTCCGCAGTAATAGTTCCACAACATTAGCTTGCTACCATTTGACTAAAGTCATAACAGATTCTCTGAACGATAAGAAACCAATTACCGCGATATTTCTTGACATGAGTAAGGCATTTGATTTCGTGGAACACTCTAATTTACTAGATAAGATAGAAAAATATGGCATTAGAGGAAATGCATGGAGATGGATAGAAAGTTACTTAAGTAATAGGAAACAATGCACAGAAATTAAAAGATTGGTAAATGGAACAAAAACATTAGAGCGTTCTAAATTTAATGTAAACAATATGGGTGTACCACAGGAAAGTATTCTTGGACCTTTATTATTTCTACTATATATTAATGACCTCCCGAAAAGTTTCTCAAAATATTTGACATCGCCGACAGTCAGGTTGTAGTCCTTTAATTAACTGCTAGGTTCTACTATATTTTTGCCCCATTTTGTTCACTGAAAATTCTTCGGTGTGCATAACGCCGTTGAATAGCGGCTCTATCGTCGTTACCCTATGATACAGGAGATATTCGGCTAAGTTGGTGAGATCGGTTATGATTTCTGCCACTAGTCTGTTAATGGAGTTTTCGAGAGTGGAATGTTTGTAAGATTGCCATCTTTTGTAAAAAAATTGTGAATCCTAATTTTGTTACGAACAAAGGTTTTGTTGAATCTGGTTTTGTTAAGGAAGCAGCTTGGAATATATAAGCTTTATAGATGTATGGACTTGGTGAGGTCAGTAGGAAGTCTGCTTAGATCTGCGTCAGTTATGATGGGATGGGATGGGGTGCTAGCCTCCATCTCGGGAGGAAATTCGGAACAGCCAAGAATAAGACATAGCGCTAGTGACGAGAGTCTAGTTGGGACATCCCGGGGGACAGTGAGTACAAGGAGATGCTCTGAGCCCATGACGTACAAGATAACCTCAAGTCTTGGAAAATTTGGGGGGCCATGGAGGATAACCAATCTGTCCAGTAAATCTGTTACGCGCGAGTCCACCATTGAGTATTGGGTTGGCACCTCCAGACCCAGGACCGGGTATGCTCGGGCTTCTGTCAAAAAGAAAAGTATAGATAAGAGGAGTTCCAAAGTCTATGCTTACAATTCCAATCGCCGGTACCAATAGTGGGAAGATCGTAATCAAAAATTTGTAATAAAACTTATTGGGTTGCCAGCGACTAGAAGCTTTAAGACCTAGCGCTTAAAGAGAGCTAAGGTGGAGGAGGGGCAGACGCTTGTGCAAGACTCTTCTCTTTATTAAAATAGCCAAAAATAGCCAGGATTCGATAGGCCTTGGTACCCGTGTATTCATCTTATCGATAGACAAGACAGTTCGGGATACAAATGTTACCACCTGGACCGAAGAATGTTTCGCAGACAATTGCCATGTCTTCATTTTGCTCCTGAAGAAGGCGTTTAAAGTGGGCGATCTTATCTTTAAGACCGTGGACATTCCATTGAAGTATCCTTAGAAGAGCCCTATTTATTATTTGCATAAATATTGGCCAATCCTCTTAGAAAAACAGGAACTGGGTCGAGCCCAGCACGTGAGGTACTTAATATATCTAGTAAGAGCTCGATGGTAGTGTTTATGTAAAGTTTCTTAGTCCAGCTCGGCCCAACCGGTGCACCACCCGTTTTGTCGATACCAAAACAAATAATTTAAAAATTGTTACTGAAAATCCGGATTATACATAACATGATAATTTAGTAAATATCAGCACAGTATATAAAATAAAATCATATTCTGCCGTATATCCCCATTTATAGCGAGATATTTAAAATTACGCAACTGATTTCGATGCGGTTTTCTTTTTGGACAGCTGACGTGATCAAAATATTTCTTAGCTATAGTTTATGGAGACCTTTGCAGGCATCTAAGGTCATCAGCTTATTTACATTTCATTTGCATCGGAATGGATATTAGACGCACTATGAGTATTTATAAGACTTTAGAACATGTGTGAGACCTAACAGTTTAAAACACTAACAAACGCTGGTGCAATTGAGCTTGTCTGATGATGGAGCTCGGAGATAGAAAACGTAACCCTGGAATGCCTACTGGTAGCCCCATCGAGTTTAGACTCATTACGTTCGTCTTAACTAGATCTATTCATATTTTCTGTTGACTAGAACCTAATGAAGGAACTGAGAGGTGGCTGATGGGTTATTTTTCAAAAGTTAAGATCTCAGACCAGTAAAAAAAGCATACAAATGCGAACGAAAAAGTAAAAAGACAACTTTTTATTATGTGTGTGTGTAAGGCAAAAGGAATGTAGTGTAGGCAAACACTAGCATTATTTTTTATTAGAAATTTCGTTTAGTCTGCCTTTTTTATGATATTGGAAGGCAAACAAGCAGACGGATTTCCTGATGGTAAGAAATTCTCACCGCCTAGAGACACCAAAGGTGGTAATGGTGCGTTGCCAACCTGAGGTCGGGATGTTGGGCCTCGACCAAAAGTAAGTTTACCGGCTACCTTACCCTCCAAACCGGAACACGTCATGACGTTATGGCGGCAGGAGTAGGTAAGACGGTGGTACCGATCAGGGTGAGTCGCTGTGAAATTCTACCACCTAGTCAGATGTCACGGTGTTAATGACGGTAAGTCTATGCTCGCCTTTTACGAGCTGCCTGGCATAAAGGCAGATGCTCTATTCTGCAAAAGAGCCCGGACCAACACAGGGAATATACACACCCATATAATCACATGTAATATATATCACAGTTTTTAAAATGTAGGGAGTACATGATACCAATTTTTTAATTAAGCCATTTTGCTTCGTTTGCAATAACAAAGCACAGTGTCCTCGTGTAGGCCCAAGTCGTATTTGTAAAATATACCTTCCTGCCTTCCTGGCAGGTAGCTCATAAGAGGTCATAAGAGGAAATAGGTCATTACCAACAAGACTCAATATCATCCAGGTAAGAATCCACGGCTATACCTATTCGCCATAATGAGTGTCAAGCTACCCTCAGTTCGAAAAGTATTCTTGTTTAAATGGATTATTACCAACGAGATTACTGTGTGTACTGTGCAGCAAATGATCCACGTAGAAATCTACGGCTTTACTTATTCCTGCCGCTATAATGATACTATAACGTTCTGGTCCGGACGGTAGTCATAATAGGCCTTAAAACCTGGCCATAGCACATCAACGCACATGTAACATCTTTGGTGTATATAGTCCACGGTTGTTTCTTAGCAGAGCTTTGTGCGTTTTCGCGGTCTTCTCTTTAATGAAAATTAAAAAAAAATGTGTCAGGTGAACAATTTATTTAAAAAAAGAATGGAATTCCACCAAGCACCGACGATAAGAAGTATAGAAACTTTCAGATGGAAACTTACAATACCTACTAAATTAACATATCAATTGATACAAATTAAAATAAACTAATATTTCTTAATATCACAGTTACACAAGGAATAGTACTACTTCAAATAAATCATGAACAGATAAGTTACATATTGTCTAAAAAATAAACTCTGCGTAACTTCGTTACAACTATACTATAGTTTTGCATTGTTGCCACCGAACGGCAACGTCGAAAATCACAATTTTTGAAGGAAAAATTTACAATTTGTGTCAGATTGACATTGCAATATAATATCGATCGCCTCTCCGGTGTCCGGTGTCCAAATAGAAATAGTTTTTGAAATGTATTGTTGCAATGTTTGTCAGGTACCTAATCAATTAATCAGAGAGTCTGTGATTGCAAATACGTTCGGCATTCCGGAAACACATTTGCCATTTACACCATTCGTAACTCACGCACTTGGCGACGACGACGTGTAACATCAGATATTTAGATTAGTAAATAAAGGATGCACAATGCACGAGAGCATTTAGCGTTTTTCAGTTTTTTATTAGCGTAATTTAACTTTCAGTTTAATTTCTGTAATGTATTATTTTATCTTATAAATTGAACTAGGTTATACACAATAGATAAAAAGTTGCAATGAGGCCCACACATTGAGAAACTCGCAATAAGACGAAGGTCAGCAGCATATGCCGTTAAAACAGACGAGACATTAGACAGTTAACTGATATTGACACTACTAGGATTGTTTATTTTAATGATTTTCACAGCATTATGGTCGTATGGAATTCTTCTCTGGGAGAGTTCTGCCGATGTAACTGCTATATTTGTGTTACAAAAGAGGGCCATACGTGCAAATTATAACTTAAAAATTCAAAGAAATAAATTTCTTGACTGTAACCTCCCAGTAAATCTTTGAAAATTTAATACATATTTAGAAAAAATTACGTTCATTTAAAAGAAATTGTGATAAACATCGTGTCGATACGCGGAATAAAAACAATCTTGCTGTGCATGTGTCCCGTCTTCACAAAGTAAGCAATTTTTTCTTAGGCCCAAGTATAAAGTTTTACAATAAACTTCACGATTATATGAAAGACCTGCCAATTATTTAAAAGTGTATCAAACAGGAATTGTATAAAAAAGGTTGATATACCATTGTTGAATATTTATTGGATAAGAGTGCTCGGGATTAATTGCTCCTTATACCAATCTCTTATTAATAATAATGTGAGATGTATTACTAATATATTTGTATAGAATAAGGAAAAATACAAGCCCGCTGAGTTTCATGCCGGACCTTCTTATTGTGTGGCTATATAGACTCGTCACAAGTTCCTCTTGTGAGATGAATGTGAAACTAAAGCTATTGTATAAAACTAAAGCTTTTCATTTTGACCACCATAGGTGGAGATCTCATCGATCAATGGTCTTTTGCGTGTGCACATCAGGATAAGCCGACCAATCATCATCTTGTGAGGAAAATCACGATAGCGCCGATTACATGTTTGGCAGTTTGCCCAAGTTGTCATTTGGGCCCGTCACGATCTAGGTGGGCGCGTGTCGTTTTTGTTCCGTTGAAATTGACTGGTGGCGCTGTGTCAGCTGTATTTGTATCTGTTGATATGTCAAGATGTAGAGGTCACTTGTAAATGAAAACTGTGCTTTGATTCTAAAGCCCGGTGAAGTTGTAAAAACCGCGATGATGGCAACATATTAGTCATAACAAAAAAAGCTTTGTTTCATTATGTTAGTTGCAACTTGATTTATGTGCTGTCTAGAGTTTTCAAGTAAATGATGAGCATCAGTTACAAAGGTAAAAAAAAAACCTGCTATGAGCCAATACCGTAGCAAAAGTTGTACCTGATTTTAAGAACTACAACATCGATTAGAATAAATATAGTCGGCCAAATCGTCAACCATTGAACGATATGACAAGTGATAGATGTCCAAATCAAGATAAGACGACAGATTAATTTATCCATAATTATTAGATGAATATCAGATCTTAACGCGTATATGAAATTAGTTGTAGACGTTTGACGTTCCGACCAAGTTGCATCGGTCGCGGTCACGAGCCTACTGTATCTGCGAGATCGAATCCCTACATTTATAATTTTATTTATTCCTGATTATGAATGAACAGGTCACGTTTTAATTTAACGTTGTAATTTCACATTTTAGCATTTTTGTAAAACAAAAATCGCCTCTGTGGTCTAGCGGTTCAGTTGTTGGACTTGACTGCATGAGGTCCCGGGTTCGAATCCCGGGTCTGCCAACTAAGCCAGCAGCTACTGCCCCACAGGTGTGCTTCTACGGCCGCCTTCCCAGCTGCCTACACTTGACTGCTACTTCTGGTTGCTGAAGGATTGCGTCACAGGATCCCACTACCCCAACCACTGAGGCCAACAGTAGCAGTCAATTATCCGTCGTCAACATCGTATCCAAGGCCCACATATTGTGCTACGCCAGTAGAACTTTTGAAGTGCAGCCATTATTTATTAAATACAGTGTTATTTTAGTTAAAACATTTTTATTCCCATAGTATCAGAATTTCCTACAACAATTTTTAAACTTTTGGTTTGACTGTTTATTTGTTTTTATTTCTGTTTAATACGGATAATTGCTGAGCCATCCCCACTACAGTCACGTTACTACAGCTTAACATTGGAAATGATAACAATTAATTAATTATATAATATACTTAATTTAACTTACGCTTAAAACCAATAATTAATTGTATTTTTCAATTGTATAATTAAAGTATATTATATTGAACAGAACTTTAGCTGAAATAGCTCTGATGATGCTTCTTTGCAGCAAAACTGGGTGGTTAACAGAAAATAATAAAAGGTACATTATGAAAAGTACGAGAGATATCGATAAAATGTGTCGCAACCTAGGTGCCCTATTCTTCCTTAGTGAATGCCTGCGCCAAGAGGAGAATACATTTCGAAAACTTTTAGGTTTGTGTGTTTATTTAAAACTTTCCCTATTTCACGCTCTTAGGGATTGAATTTTCAAAAACTTTAAATACGTAACTCATTATTTTTTCCGTGCTCAATTCAAACGAAATTGGCTATAGCATAACATAGTGTTAAATAAAGTGAATAGTGGAAAATTACAAGCGTTTATCTTAATAATAAACATTTAATATATATTAGATCATCGATATCGGCATCGACTTCAAACCTATTAGTAAATAGCACATATAAATAATAGGTAGCTGTACATAATTAATACCAAATTTTTATTATTTTTTACTTTTAAGTTTCTAAGTCGGTTTTTTTTAACGTAGTAATTTTTATTTAATACTTTTTAGTTTATTAATGAAATGTAAAAATCTTTTTAGCATTTTTGAAATTTTTTTCAGGACAAATTCGAAACTATTTGGCATTAAACAAAAAAAATATTACGTAAATCGGTTCTGAAACCTCCGTCAAATTGGTGTAAATACATCAGAAAATGTGAGACGATAAACAACAAGTATGTATGACGTACAAAAAGACGAGATAATTGTCTAAAATGCTAACAATATTTAATAAATTTTATAAAGTTTCTTAACTAACACTGTAACAAAATAGTGAAATACAAAAAGTATCTCCATGCCAATATCGGAATAGGGAGACGAAGGTACAACCAGGGAACCCACGACTAGCCGAAGACAGTAAGTCTCTCAATGTGATAGGTGGCAAGCCTATCACCGACCGGGTAAATGTACAATCCCGGCAACATTGGTTTTCTTGAAAATTAAAAAAATAAATATTTTTTCGTTGCCCGATCCGGGGATCGAACCCCCTAAGGTATCTTCGAGGAGTTAAGTCCTCTACTGAACCTCTAGATCACAGATGTGATATTGTTAAAGTACGTAGATTCAAATTCAGGTTATGAATTCGAAATGTCACGCGCAAGTCATTTTTAATTGCTGCCAATTTATGAAACAAAATAACTAATTGATTCATGCATGTTACTGTGTCTATATATAATTTGAAATGAAAAAAAAAGATATTAAAACTTTGCATCCCATAAACGGCAGTTTCATCGGAAGCCATATTGTTAGTGAATCAGTAACCGCATATAGTAAGTTTGAAGCCATAACTTCACAGCAACTTCCTAAGCTAATTAGCCATTGTATGTGTTCGGTCAAGCAAACAACTCCACAACGGCTCACTCATGCTGCTAAAGTTAAATAGAAAATACTAATAAAGCTCTAAGAGTTTGTTAGAATTTCCGGAACTTTGCAAATTTTATTGGGAAAAGGATCTGTAGTGGGCTTCGATATCAACAACTTAATTTTGCTAGTTCATGAGCATGTTGCGAGACGTCGTTCATTTTTCAAACAACTTTAAAAAGCAGAAGATATCCAATTTACATTGGAATATTTATATGTTTTTCAGTATACATCCTTGGAGAATTTTTCACTCTATCAAAAGATTTTTATCTATTTGTATTGATGTCTGACTTAAATTTTATTTTATTATTGAATGGTTGTTTAGTTGTTCTTATTTTGTGTTAAATTAGTTTGAATTACGGTTTATTGCATTTTAATAACGATTAAATTATATTTAAAGTATCACAGTATCTTACGGCAATGCAAATGTAGTTTCATTATCTTCGATTTTGTTAGTCGAGAGTTGATTATGTCAGTAGCAAAATCCAAATAATCCTCTTAGGGCCTCTTGCGTTTAGTTTTATTACGTTTCGGGTTAAATTTCATAATGGGTTAAGCTGTTCAATGTAGGGTGACTTAACTATTTGTTACAAGCTAACATAGAGTTATATATTTAACGCAAGAAAATGGAAGCAGCTGTTAATGATATAAAATGTTATTGGTCTCTTGAGAATGCAGAGTTGTCTCAGCGCGTTTGTTCATTTCTTTTGGTTATTCACGCATCTTGGAAAAATCAATGGAAACGGAATTCTAACTTTTGAAAGTATGGAAATCAGACTTATTTTCTGACGACGAGAAAGGCTGTGGAGGTCTTAAGTCTGCCCAAATTAGAATTATGAAAATAATGTGATGTGGAATATGAAATGTTCTGAGTCCATACCATAAAAACATCGGGCTTTATTCTCACTTTATCTCTATAATTTATTTATATGAAAACATTGACCAGCACCCCTGCTAGAAACAAAACGAACCAAATTATCTATCTAAATGAAGTTAACATAGAGATAGCGATTGAGGTGTTAATAACTATGTTAAAACCATACATACACTATTAATTAGTGTATGTATGGTTTTAACATAGTTATTAACAAAATCACTACGTTATTTATTAGTACCACATAGATTAACACTTCAACTAAAATCATTTTAGATATAATTCTGCTTGAAATATAATGCATTTTTTCCATTTTACAAAAAAATAATGATTTTACGCGGAGTTAAAATTGTGGGCTGAGGCTCGCAAAGGCAATTTTAATGTAGCTTCACGTACAAATTACAATTTTATTAAAAAGAACAATGATTAACAAATCACACAAAGTCAGCTCGTAGCTCGACACAACACGTGTGGGTGAAGCCTTTATAACACGCAGTGTCACTGTCGGCTTGTTAACAGTAAAACGTAATAACTTTAATAAATTTGTGTACCTATATCTAATATAACAGTAACATTTATTAATTGAAATCTTCATATTTACTATCACAACATGGGCACCATGCTAAAATGCAATGTGGGATTCATTATTGTTACAAATTATCATGTTTTTTTTAGTAGCAACTTGTTTTGTTAATATATTTGGAAACGTTGTTTTTCTGTAAAGGGGAAGGTATGGTATCACCGTGAACTACAGATGTGAGGAATGTCAGGAGCATCACAAAAACGTTGATGTTTCTACGTATGGAAATACCGATGGCGGCAACTGGTTCCATGTGGTATAAAGTAATTTTAAAATTGTTTGCTAGAGGCCTGTCGCGTGCCTTGTTTCATTTTTGTCTTGGCCGGCGTCTTCAATTTAATTTAATTTAATATTTAGTTATATTTACAAGAATAACACAAAACATTTGAAATTAGCTCTACTTGCGTATTTCTAGAAACGAACAAAGGTTCGTGGTTAAAAGGAACTCCCAATAACAAAATTCAAAGCATGTTTTTCGAGTAATTTTCGACCGCCTGTGAAAAAGATTTACATCGTAAAAAGATTTTCATTTGCATAGCCTAAAGATTCCCAATCTTTCACAAACATAACTTCATTTAAATTTGTTAATGTTTCTGACGTTCAGGCAAATGCTTAGGAGTATCTCTAATTTTCCTGTAATCATTTTGTTAATTTTTATTTAAAATTTATCCCAGTATTTAATATAGTTTAATAAAGCAAGAGGCACGAATTTTGTTTATTCGCCTAAAAAGAATTGTTTCAAAGTGGGTTACCAAATTTTAGACATATTTCAGTTTACTTCATAAAATACATCCACAAAATAAATTATGACTCAAATATCTTACGGTTTTTCGGTAAGATTTACTCGAGCAAACTCTTCCGATTTGAAAAACGTGCTTTGTTACTCAATCATTCACTGACTTTAGTAAGTAAAACGAAAAAAAATAATTCGTGGGTCGCAATGCACATTTTGGGAGCCCAAGTCATAGTAGCCATATATGTTACCTTACTGACTGACAAAATGTGGTAAGGCACCTAAATCAGGCTTCCGTTTACAGCTGACAGTTAATAAATATTTTTTATTAATATAGAATTTTAAATTACTTAGGATATTGTATCTTCCAGAATCATCCATAAAAAACAGCTGAACTGAAGCAAAAGCTAAACAGCTGAGTTTAATGGTAACATAATATACATTGAATATATATGTCACCATTAAACTTAAAGTAACATATACATGCTGGTCACATTTATAGCTTGGCTAAGCTAAGTTTCATCTCTTAGTCTATTAGTGATTGATTGTTTTAGGGTCTGTTTGATCAAAACTCAATAAATTTCCTTGATTTAACAGAAACAAGAATGAACAATAAATATCAGTTTGAGATCTTCCACAAGCCAACTTACACTGATACTGCCACTCCCTTGTCGTCTTTTCACCTTTGGCAGCACGAAACAGCTATGTAGCTATGCAGGTACATACATTGAAATTGAGGGTAAAGATAGTTCCAATAAAGAGCATAACATCATTGTATAGCTGGCAGTTGCTAATGGTAGAGACTTAGTTCGGAATCTGTTTAAAAAGAAATTAAAGAAAAATATTTTGTGAATAAATCCAAAGCGATATTATGTTCAAATTTAGTTCGACCTACGTGGAACGAGTGTTTAAAAAGTTTCAACGATACCTATTTAAAGCATAATAATACCAACGTTGCATGTAAAACTTAAAATTCATTAAAAAACATAGTGTTCAATGGTAAGGACAACATTGACAAAAATTGTAAATAAGGTGTCTATAAACTGAATTTTTCTGAATGCAACAGTGTATAAGTTGGCAAACTTGGTCAAAGTTTTCAGTCTTGTTATAAAGAACACATATATTTGCTTTTAAAAAAACATTCATCCAGATAAATCACATTGTGCTAATTATTTTCTAAATACTAGGCATAATCTGACAAGAAATCATACATTTGAATTAAAGCACACGTGTAATAAGGGACTAAAATTAAATATACTAGAACAACTTGATGTTATTAACTGTAATAACGACGACTCAGTTACACTGCTAAATGAACATACATTTTTTTTCTAATTTACCCCCTGCTACACATTTTTGACAATATAAGTGCTGTCCTCACCAGGCGAACTCGCTAAAGTACACCCGCGTGCAAACTCGCGAAATACTTTAAACTCGAGTCGCATGTGCCCGCGTTTATAAAGCTCGGTGAAGTTGTAAAAAACGCGAGTTTGGCATCACATTAGTCATTACAAAAAAAAAAAAAAAACAAAGCGCCGGCGCTAGTTTGTGCTCGCCATTCGTGGAGTGTAGTCGAATTCGCCAGATGATGTTTCGGTTGTAAAGCGAAACGTACGTTGATTTTTAAGTAGTATGTATTGTTGGAGCTCATAAAATAATTTAGTAGTGTGTAAATACATAGACTGCACAGTACGAAAATCTATCCCATAACTATGCAACTACACTTTAGATTAGACTTTGTCTATGCAACTATACCGAAATATCGACAAATAAATTAAAAACAGGCCATGAGTATCCCGTATAAATAATTAATATTATTTACTATTTCTTAATGTTTATCAACTAAGTGAATGTCAATGACTACGACAAATGATAAAAACCAGATCGTTATCTTGAAAAAAAAAACTATATCACTTTGTTTTTGGAAATTTTCATAGCAGTTGCCTCATAGCAATTAAAAAAAAGTGCAATAGGAATTAATAATTATTCTTCGATTTAAACCAAACTTTCTCAAATCACGGTTTGTGTCACTCTATGTATGCACTTCCAAATTCGAAAAAGCATACGTGTGAGCTGGTCTAACGGAAACTCAAATTTTAATTTGTGTTTACGTAACCGGAGGTCTGTGGCCAGGCTTCGCTCTCAGTTCAGGATTAAAATATTAAATTTAAAATATTATAAAATTGAAAGGTTTATGCTAGATGGTTGCACGATTCTAAACTACACAGCGCCATTTGACAGTATGTCTTACTGTCAAATGCCGCTCTGTAGTTTTAAATAATAAATAATTTAAGTATTGGTGTTATATACAGTACATGTTAAAAAAAACTACAAGCTCGATCTCAGCTAAACCAATTTTCAGTGAAAGTTGAGATGGTAACGTACTTCATAAAGGTACCTATTATTTTCAGTTTTGTCGTTCTCTTATTTTAGAAGTTACAGGGGACGACGATATTTTACCACTTTGGAAGTGTCACTAGTTCAAACTATTCAGTTTATAAAAAAATTATATTAGAAACGTCAGTATAATTTTTAAAGACTTATCCTTGTAGACCGCACACCGAGTTTTACCACTTAGTGTTCAATACATTAAGTGCTAAAACAATTTTTTTTTAAAGAAATTTTTCATTTCTCAATATTTCTTGTTTTTTTTTCTATTTTTGCGTAAAAGTCTAAATGCTGTTTACAAAATACATCTGTTTACCAAGTTTCAACAGTATAATCTGTAGTAGTCTGTAGTGTAAGTGCTCATCTTCGACATGCTCAGACTTGGATAGTAGACCGGTAGACTTATACAAGTTGCTTAAGATCCGGTCATAAGACAGTGACGCTCCAGTATCATCTATGGTGTCTATAGACAACGATTGTCTTTTAGCATAAGAGAAGGCGCTTTAGTTCCTAGACGATTTTGTGCAGTCAAATTTATTTATATTGATGAAAAATACGGCCAGCCTATGAGAAAGTATACTGGTATGTTTGCCAAAAACACCTATCTGTTTCCTCGTGAACTAAATCTATGAATAAAAAACTGCCGTCTTCATATAAAATAACGACGACTGGGGACTCCTAAGTATTTTTAATTAGCCTAACTCTCCGGCTACGGAACAGTTATGCACGTATATGTAACTTGTATAAATACAAAGTTCTATTTAGATATATATTGTTACTGAAGTGTACATGGTACGTACATGCAATGTTTTTCTCTCACCAAACCGTTAGAAGACTTATGCTCTCATTTGTTTCTTAACCCATTAAAAATATGTAGTGGAAACTTCAAGTGAAATTAACAAATTATGGATTAAAAATGGACAGTCGATTTTTCCTAATTTCAAATCTCATGGATTTTGTCAGTTTTTTTTTATGATATTGGGCAAACAAGCAGACGGATTTCCTGATGGTAAGAAATTTACGCTGCCTAGAGACACCAAAGGTGGTAATGGTGCGTTGCCAACCGAAGGCCGTGATGTTGAGCCTCGAGCAAAAGTAAGTTTACTGGTTACCTAGCTTTCCCAACCGGAACACGTCAACGGAAAGCGCTGACGTTATGGCGGCAGAAACAGGTAAGGCGGTGGTACCAATCCGAGCGGGTTGCTGCGAAACTCTACCACCTAGTAGGATGTCCCGGTGTTAATGCTCGCCTTTTACGATCTGCCTGACAGGAAGGCACATTGTCTATTCTGCACAAGAGCCCGGACTGAGATGGGGAAAATCACTTCTGTAAATATTAACAATGTATAAAACTCCATCAAAAATATCAAAAGTAAAAGACATTTGAAATCCATCATTAAAGGCACTTTGATAAAAATATCCATTCATTCGAGACGATCAAAAGAACAATTTAGAATGATGTATAGATTTTCCTAAAATGACAAAAATTACCACCGTCTTTCAATTAGGTGACTGGATTAAAAATATCATAGTAATAAAGGTGGCCCTAAATTTTCCACTCAACCTTTATCAAATTATTTTTTGTCGCGTCACAGCCACTTTGTAAGAAAATGGTCGCTCTAAGAGCGTTTAGCGAAAAAATGCTTACCACGAATCATTTTGCTCCGGAAAACTTATTCTTTGATTTTTATATATCTTGTAGATTGAAACTAGTGTTAACTTTTCCTACATATTGTAAAATATTACCTCGGTGAACGAATAGGGTTGATACCGTAAAAATACGTAAATTATCAGATTTCAAGTGGTTGAGGTGCAAGCTCGCCCTAACGCCAGAAGCTCAAACTTCAGCAACTTTACAAAATGTGTGGTTTCTTTGTTTCTCTATCTAACGAAAATTCTTTTTGAGATGTAGAAAATAATACAGTTTGTATTGTCACATATGGTCACAGTATCATATTCTCAAAATAATTGAGCCTTATAATGTCCACCTCATGCCATGTGATTACATTTTTTCAAATACTTTAATATTGAATCTGTTATATACGGCTAAGAACAATGCAAAAAAATAAATATCTTTAAAATCGATCCCGCAGATCTTGACTTGTAAGTATCTAAACGAACTCGACTCTTGTCGTTGTTGATAAACACATAGATTAATAAAATGATATCAGTATTGCCGCCAAATTTAGAAAGTTTTTCTTTCCTCTCAATAATTACGTATATACAGGGTTACAAGATAAGTGGACCTAAGTCACTTAAAGGCGTATAGCTTGCATCATTTTTGACTGATTTGACTACAAAATATCCTATCCTAAACCTAACCTTGTTCCGAGATATTCAATTTATTTGTTTTTGTAAAATTTGCCGGTTTCAAAATATCTAATCTAATAACCAACCAATCGGCAAATTTTGTAAAAAGGCAAACAAATTCGAATATCCCGAAAATGGTTTGGTTTAGGACAGGTTATTTCTTAGTCAAATCAGTCAGAAATGATGGAAGCTATACGCCTTAACGGATCTAGGTCGACTTACCCTGTAACCCTGTATAAAGTAATACATATATACTACTGTGAACTTACGACAATCACAGAAATAGTCCTTAAATTGTTAAAAAACTTATGTCAAAGCAGTTGAGTAATGAACTGTAGCCCAAGCACGAAACTTTCGCGTAATCGTATAGTAATCGTAACTATGTATATACCACACGTTAACGATTACGATATTGAACTTGTAGCATGAAACATTAGCGTACTACAATCGTAAGCTCGATAGTAGTCAGAGACTATAGTAACAAGTAACGTTCTGAAATAACGTCATAGTCAAAATAATCAGAAACATTTGAAAAAAAAATTTTATTGTTTTGACATTTAATAGAAAAAAACTATTAATTTATTCCTTTCTAAGCTTAATTTAATAAAAATATTTGATTAACTTGTAGTAGTGACATAATAAATCGTGGTTTGATGGTGATTATTGTTACTACCCTTGAAACACATTTTCGAACGCATAGTCCGTAGTCTTATCTTAACTACATAAGCAAAGTTCTTTATAGCGAAGTGTTTACATTTAAGCTTATAGTTGATTTCGACCAAGTAATTCAAAAGTAATTTATTACAATCGGCAAGTGTAATAAATATAAAACTTTGGAAGTGTTTATTACTTATGAGAAGTTTCATATTTGTATATAAACTGTCTCGAGGTGAGGACTAGTCCAACGCTCTTTGTAATGATGATGGATTATATACAGAGGTGAGTATTTTTCTATAAATTACGAAATAATTTGTGTAAGCAGTGCCAAGCACTGACATTATGGCGACAGAAATAATTGAGATTGTTAACCCCTACCCGGACAATATGTTACATAGCACTCTACCTTGGAGTTGATCAAGACCTAAAAAATCTTTGACCGCCACTTATGAGCTGCAGACAGGAAGGCATACAGTACATAACTACATAAGGAGCCCGGACCAAAATCGGTTAAAATAATCAGTTACCAATGTTTTTACATTTCTTAGAATAGAATCCTTAAAAATCTTAAAAATACAAATGTACCATTTGGCTTGATGATAATGTGTGTATGTATGTATTGTAGTAGTAGGAATGTTAGGTATGGATAAATTCTTATAAATTAATTATCAGACTGATTTATTGTATTATTTTTAAACCTTTCAGATGGAACCTAAAGCTGGTTGGATGTTGAAACCTAACTACCTCTTCAGGGATATGAGTGCGAAGATATTTATTTGTTAGATGAGACCAATTAAAAGAAAGAGCTTTCGCCTCGATTTGATACAGGTATGCTAGAAATAATCTATATTTAAAAACTTCCTAGAATATTTTAATTTGTGAGGATGGCAAAACCAATCAATAGGATTTTTAACAAGTGAAATTTTGCATTTCACACAAAAGTTATTTTTTATGTGACTAAATATTATTTTCCAAAATGAGGAAATAGGATTTTAACAAGTAAAGTTTTGTTCAGGTTATTGTTTGTAAATATATGCGATTGTAATGCTATCTCCATTTATTTGATACACATTTTATAATATTACTTAGGTACAAGAATAACATAGGTATAGAGAATAAATTACTATTATTATTAGATATCCATAAGGATAGATAAACCGCTGTATTGATTTCAAGAATTATTACATACATACATACATATCTTCACGCCAAGTCCCTTACGTGGTAGGTAGAGAGTATCGAGTGCCAGACCTCACAATCCTGACAAACTTGTCTGGCTTCCATCACATTCATTACCCTTTTCATACAAACACGCCAGTTTCGGAGACTCTTGACACCACCTACGGTGTACATATGTATAATTTATCTATGTTTAATTCAAATTTACTTTATAGTGAATATTCAAGAGTGGGACCTTTCTGAAAACAGCCTGCAGCAATCATAAATACCTCCAGACTCAAAACCAGTCAAAAAGTGAATCCAACCAGCCAAGAAGTTTTTTTTACAAATACAGAGAGATCATTGACTAAGTTTTAAAAGCTTAAATGGATTAAAATACTGTGAAGTTGAAGAAATTTATAATAAAGCGGAGAGATTTTGAATTAGAACTCTAAGTGTGGGAAGAAATTTATGGAAGTGAAAATAGATAGGTATAAATAATTTACTTTGGATGTGTATGCTTGTTATGTAATATTGGTTTGAAAAGAAAATACTATTAACTAACATTGTGTATAATTATAATAAACAATCTTAAAAGGTGGAAACAATTTTATTTAAATTTTTTCCTAATAGTATGAATTACATATTTGTAGTTATTGTTAAGTATCTTATGGTCATATTCACGAAGAGGTAGGCAGAGTACAACCAGAGCACCCACGACTATACGAATTAATTAATTATTGTTATTTACTCTAATTATGTGCTATCTCTTTATCATTTGCTCAAAAAATATTTACACACATGTTTATTTTATGTAATTTATACATTTAAATATCTATTATCAAAAAATATATACAAAATAGCACATAAATATAATCAAACATAAAAGCAAGCAAATTATATGCTTCTATCAAAGGCGTCAGTCACTGATATTTATACAAACATTTTTAAATAAATTTAACACATAATTATTGTTATTGCAAAATCATAATCCATAAACTTTAATGTAACCTATTAACTCTTTCGACTAATTTAGTCTCCATAGCTATGCCCCTGATGAGTAAGTCCCTTCCACTGTCTCATTCCACTGGTGTCACTGGCCTTAGAGGTTCTTCAACCACCATCTCATGTTCACAGAAAGAGTTAGGGAAATTAAACTTTATATGTAGTTTGGTTCTTAAGTTATGAAGTTATCCAAATCATGTTATGCAGAATAATTATGCAGTTTTAATCGGAACACATTTTTCGGTTTTGCCATGCAATCCCTGCAAAGACATCTCCAAATGTGTAGGCCCAAAGGTGTTTTTGGTGGAGATAAATTTACTCAAAGGACTGTTCTCTAATACATCGGCAATTAATCTTTATGGATAACTTGAATCACCCGCAATAAATAATTTTTAATTAGATAATTTCTTGATTAAACTTTTAAGCGTGTTGACTTTAGAGTACTTAATTAGAACTAAGTTTTCTGTTTTATTGAATGCAAAGATTACTGAAAATAGA
>NJDC01058278.1:13244-26729 GCA_002245475.1 Calephelis virginiensis
ATCAAAATATCATGGAATTCATTAAATGCTTTTTCACAGTCATCACAAGCAAGAATTTCACTAAAAGTTAAAGATGACAGGCATTCATAAAACTTTCTAATATTTTCCTTGTTGACGTCCAATGAAATAAGTGTTCTACGCATTGAACTCTGCAGAAACTTTATTTCTGGCATAGACACTTCACACCGCGGGATGGTCGGCGGCGTGTTTCCATGGTCATCTAAAGTCAAGTTGGAAGCAAAGAGGGAGTCCAAGTTCGGCTTTCTCTTTCGCATTATGGGCCAGCGAGGCATCACTCCGGTGTAAGGACGGTAAAGATGGCTTCGCGAAATTTCCTTGGACAGGCTTGGCGAGAGACCGACTTTTCGTATTACATTACGGCTAAATCACTTCTTTCCTTGTATTTTAAGTTATTAATAACTAATATGAGTGATCCTTCGCACTTCGAATTCTCTATGGTATAAAGACTACCAGACTCGTGATTTTTAAAATTCCACATTACTGATTTTATTTAACCAATGTTCAGTTAAACATAACATATTTAATGTTTATGTTATTCCTATTTATGAATAGTACAATGCGAGTTCTTATTTACTTTTGTTCTTATTTATTGATGCACCAAATAGAATAGTCTTTTACCAGCGTTACAATTGTTCACCTCTTATACACAATGATCTCTGTTGCCTTAACTATTGACTTGAATAATTTTAAATGGACATTAAATCGTATTGCTGGAGTCTGATAAAGTAATTTTCTCCATGAGAATGTTAATAGTAGCCACTAAGTTAATATAAAATGATAGCGAACTTGTTATTTGTCTTTTTAAATATTTTGACAATAAACATAATATCTTATAAATTTATTATCAATATTTACATTCAGACAGTGAAATTTACTATTAGTAGATGCAATTGTATGTAAACAATTATTTAAAATATATCTAACAATAGTTTTCATGTGGTTTATCATAATATGTATATGTATAATGAAGAGTAAGTGTTACGAGTATTATAATCCCTTACGTTAAATAATAAGTTAATCAACAATCCATTCAATTAACTACCTGTGACTTGATTAATAATGTTGGCTTGTTTAGAATACTAGGTTTGAAAAAAATTAAGCTCGAGAAAAAAAAATTCAGTCGCAGGAAAGTAAATTAAGTAGGTGTTGGAAAAACGCAAATGCAACCACGAGTATAAGCAACATTTTTTTGTAAATCTTGGAATCTAATAAAAGTTTCATGTCTTTCTATTTAAGTATGTAAGTATTCATTATTTTATTTGTTATTTTTGTTTCAGAGAGTCCACGCTTACAATTCAGCAAGTTTGAGTACACCAACTATCAACTTGGGATTTATTTTGATAGTTTTGATGTTATTGAGGAACAACAAACTCTGATAATAAAAAAATGGCAGCAAAAAAGTAACTTTATATTTTTTTTCGAATTGTATGGTTGAAATAATATAATAACGCACGGGTGATAGAGGTGATGTTAAAATAAAGATCGAACCCAAAATTGTGTTACTCATTTATGTAATCCAGTTAAAATAAAAATAAAAATGTAATAAGAATATAAGAATTATCTGTATGGGATAAGCTAAAATGTATATTAATAGTAAAATATATCCCTATACACATTATACAAAAAAGATTTATTTCCAAGATAATAAAATTAAATATGTATTTCTTTCTCAAAAATTACTGTATTCGTGATAGAAAAAATTCGATGCTTCCTTCATTTCCAAGATTTAGGATATTACTATTGGATTTTAGACCTGGCAGACAATAATGTTCCCAGCAAGGGGAACAACAGGTCTCGAGGAGCGTTGCTGGTCGAGTGGTTTGTATGACGTCACAAATTCGTAAGGTAGGACCGGATATGAAGTAAAAGCATGTTTCACAATATTATAGAAAATGCGTAGCTATTATAAATAAGTAAAATAAACACTTGTAACGTTACAAGACTCGAGATAGCGCATGGGTGTGTTATTGCTGACCCATCCTACATTTGCACTGCTTCTCAGGACTTCAGCCAGATGGCGTTGCCAGTATGCTTGTGTTACAGATGTTAGACAATAATACTAATACTTACATTGTAATACTTAAAAATACAGGTTGTAATTTGACATCGTAACGAAAATTTATATGGTAGTTTAGATACATATTGTCATATTTCAAAATTCGCTTTACAGTTTTTGGCAGAAATAAGAACTTACCGATTTAACAGCCGACATGTCTAGTGAACTAACTGTAAGCATCAAGCACGGTTTCCAATTCTAGGCAGTCAAGAGAAGAAACGGCGAAACAAACTCCCCGGCAATCTTTACTTAGGTTAAGTTTAAATTTATTAAATAAATATTTTGTTTATTTATTATTTTCAGCTAGAAAATATTTTACACTATAATACATACATACATACATACATATCTTCACGCCAAGTCCCTTACGGGTCCCATCGTCCTGCTGGACGACGTCGGGAAGCTGCTCGAACGCGTGGTGGCAACTCAAATCATCCGGCATCACGAGGGGGCGGGGCCTGACCTGTCGGAAGCACAGTACGGGTTCAGGGCGGGGCGTTCCTGTCTAGACGCCCTGCTCTGGGTCAAGGCCTGGACGCAGGAGTCGGTTCGCGAAGGCGACAAGGCGTTGGCGATCTCTCTCGACATCGCCAACGTCTTCAACAGTCTCCCACACGGAACAATACAGGAGGTGCTCCGCTACCATGGGGTGCCCCTGTATTTGCGGGAGCTGTTGGCCGACTACCTCCGGGACCGCAAGATCCTGGTGGAAGAACGCGACGCCGTCCGCGTCACCTGGGGGGTCCCACAGGGGTCCGTTCTGGGCCCACTCCTGTGGGACATCGGCTAAGACTAGGTCCTTCCCGGCGCGCTGCCCAACAACCTCCGGGTAGGGTGCTACGCGAACGACACACTTAGGTTAGGTTAGGTTAGGTTAGGTTTTTTTTCCTGATCTAAAACCCCTGTCGTAATCAGGGCCTTTCTTATTCTATTTTTAATTTTCATACTAGTTCTCGCTTTAATTCTTTTCGCACTTTCATGCTACATACTATTTCTTTCTTATATACATCACTTTCGCACTGTATTGGGGGGAGTACCCAATTTCCTAAGCTTATTCTATTTTATTCTCGTTTTCTTTATTAAATATTAGGTATAGGGTAAATAAGTTTTGATACACACATGATATTTACACTTTTTTTTCCTTCTCTTTACATTATTTATTACTGATTATTCTATTTAACATAATTGTCTTAATTTTTTATTAACTTTAATGCTTATACTAATATTACGCTATAATATAGCTTGTGCTGTTTCTTTTTGTAACAACTCTAACGATCTTCTTACAGTAATTTAGAAACTTGTCTCGTTCTTTACCTATCATTATAAGTTTTATTGTGTCTTTGTTTATATGTGTGTCAATTTCTTGTTCCATATCGAACCGTAGTCGACCGGTGGATGGACATTCTGTCAAAACATGCAATACTGACTCTTCCTGCTCTGGATCACAGACACACGACGGGCTCTCCTTGCACTTGAATCTGTGCAAGTATTCGGAGAACCCGCCGTGCCCCGTCATTGCCTGTATTAAAAAGGTGTTAATTGATATATTTCTGACAATTTTGTGTGCGAATTTAATGTCTGGCAGAAAGGTCTTTGTAACAGATGCTGTATTTTCGCTTATGTATCTGTTGTTCCATTCCTCAAGCGTCTCCGATCTGATGATACGCTTGACGAATGAAACCGGGCAGAGATCGTATTCCTTTGGAACCCAGAGCGGCCTCCCTGGCCAGCTGGTCTGCCCTTTCATTCCCCTCTAATATTGTATGAGCTTTAATCCAGAACAAGCTAACAGTTTTGTTCTGGTGAAACAGGTTTTTCATGTTTTCTCTGATTTCTGCTGCTAAGGGATGGGTTGGTGACAGTTTGTAGGGCTGCCATGGAGTCGCAATAGATTCCAAAGGAAGATGCTCTGCTTTTGAGAATCTCTCTCGAGGCACGGCAGATTGCATACAGTTCAGCTTGGTACACTGAGCAGCTGTTGGAGAGTTTAATTTTTTGGGCTTTGAATTCGGTAACACTATTCCACCAGGAAAGTGCTGCCCCAATCTTTCCCTCGATTCCGCTTCCGTCAGTAAAAATCCGTATTTCAAAGCTGCTATTTTGTTGTACCTGCTGAATGTCGTTTAGCTCTGAGAACACGAGTTTGATCCTCTCGGCAGGATGTGTTGCCAGAAGGGTGGATACTTTTACTACTTTTAGCTCCGGTCCGAGAATTCCTCTTTTTGTGGTGTACAATGCTGCCGCTTCACGTACCCGTAGGTCAAGCGGCAGGATTCCAGCAAGGATCAAGGCCGAGTTCAATGATACGATTCGATATGCTTTAACAATTGATTGGGCTATTCCCCTTTGGACCGTTGCCAGCTTTTCGCGAGTTCCCAATTTGCCTGCAGCTGGAGCTGATACGCTGGATGCGTAGAGCACTATTGACTCTACTGTAGCCTTATAGATGGTCTTAATGATGTCTGGGTGAAGACCCCAACTGGCTTTGGCAGCTCTAGTGAGTTGCTTGTGGGCTCCTATGGCTTTCCTGCAGACGTTCGAGACATGTGCGTTGAAGGTCACTTTGTCGTCGATAGTAACGCCTAGCAATTTGAGTTCTCTGGACGTCACGATGTCGACCCCGCCCATGCTCAGGCGTGGGATATCATATTTCAATTTTTTAGTTCTAGTTATACTACTCGTTTTATGTGGAGCAAACTTTAACTTTTTTTTGATACCCCACTCCTGGACACGCGCGAGAGCAACACCGGCGCGTCTTCCGATCTCTTGCTGTGGCTCCGTCGAATGCCAACACAACGTCATCAGCGAACGCCTGACAGTAGTCTCCAGCTTCCTCAAGTTGTTTAAGTAGCGGGTCCAGAAGCAGGTTCCATAGGATTGGTCTTCCAATCGACCCTTGGACGCAGCCTTTGTTGGTTAATTATGCGACTCAGGTTCCCGGGACAGTCCTATTCCGCTAGTCTCACTATTATGGCTGGTCACCATGCGCTATCGAAAGCGCCCTCTATGTCCAAGGAGATTAGAGTGATGATTCTCCTACGTTCCAATTGTGATTGGATGTGGGACATTAGGTCATAGAGGGCGTCTTCGGTGCTGCGTTGGGGCATGAAACCATATTGTTTGATGCTCAGTTTAGGCATTAGATGGAATTTTAATCGTGAGACTAGCATCTTCTCGAGGATATTCCCAAATATCGGTAGCAAACCTATTGCCCGGTACGCCTTTGGGACTGCATAACTATCCTTCCCTGGCTTTCTAATGACTACCACGACGGCTTTTTTCCAGATTTGAGGGAATTGGTGGAGCTCGAGGCCCACTTGTTCAGGAGCCTCAGGAAGGTATCCGGACTTGCAGCTATTGCATATTGGCATATGTCTGCTGTGAGGCCATCTCCTCCTAGAGCTTTATTAGGGTTAAAGGAAGAAGTTGAGGTTTCGAGTTCAGTAGCGGTGAACGGGGGGTCACAAGCATCATCTTGTTCGTCCTCGTTCACTTTTCTGGCCAATTCCCTGATTTGGGTATGCAAGACGCTATCGCTGGTATTTTCGTCCTCTGGGTAGAAAGCTTCTGCCCGAAACTTTGCGGAGCCTTTAGCATCCTGCGTCTTGCCATCCTTCATCAGGTGAAGGTATTATTCTGTGCTTGATGTTCTTCCTATAACCCTGTAAATGCCTTCCCACATACCCTCTTTATCCTGTTTTTCGCAGAATTCCTTCCAGCTAGCTATGGCTGCACTGGAGGCTTCCGCTTCGTATTTGCTCTTCTCGTCGAGGTAGTCCTTGACCACTTTGTCCCTGCGTATGGGTGCGGCGTTGGGAATCCTGTGTTTTTTAGTGGCTACCAACTTTTTTACTTTTTCAAGTCTCTCGGTCCACCATGGCATCTTAATAACTTCCCTTGTTTTGATTTTAGATAATGTTACATAGCACACATCGGTCACTACTTTGGTGTATTCAATTATTTTATTTTCTAGGTCTGTAGTATTTTTAATATTTCTTATGTTGTTACTTTGTGTGCAATGAATTTTTATTTTATTTTGATCTAGAAGGTCTCCCAATCTGCCTTCCTTGTGATATAGATCCGGGTTGTCCTCTGAACTTTTAGGCCCTTTGATCTCTGAAGGGTTACGCTAAACAAGATGCCATTGTAGTCCAAGCTTGTCAACCCAGGTTCCACTCTCCATTCCTCCACCAGGTCAAGCAGATCTGTTGTGCAGCTGGTTACATCCACAAAGCTAGTGAGCTTTTCTCCACCTCTAACTGTGTCGAAGGTAGGTGTTCTGCCCCTGTTAAGTACATGTAGATCTTTTTCCTGCAGGATACTAAGGAAGTCATCTCCTCTAGTGTCTATTTCCCTGCTCCCCCACCAGATGCTTTTCGCATTTGCGTCTCCTCCAACGATATATCTAACGCCGAGCTGTCGAGCTATCCGATCTAGTTGTTCAAGATAAGGTTGGATCGGAGTGTCCGGTTCGAATTAAAAAGAGACGAGCGTAATCTCCTAGGCTTTGGTCTGGATCGCCACCACCACGATGTTGTTGGTGATGAGTTCCGGGTACTGTCTAACATTTAGTTCGTTATTGAATACTGCAATTGCAGCTTTGACAGTTCTATCTCCTTGATCATTGCTCTAAAATTTGCGCACGCCCCTTCAGCCAGACATTTTCTTTTGTCCACCTATGTAAGGCTCTTGTATTAGAGCTGCAGCTAGGTTGCGTTGTTTAGCTTCGATCAAGAGCTCGTTTGTTGCTAATTTTTTGCGTTGGAGGTTAGCTTGCGCAAACCAGTAGGGGGTATGTACTCCGTGGGTGCCCTTAGCAATACGCAACTGTGGATCTTGCTATCTGATCCCATTGCCATCGCCTGACTGGGCATTCCTGGCTAAAGGCGTTGTGATCAGATCTTACATGCTTGGCTTCGACACAGTTCCTGCATGTGGGCTTCTCTCGTGTGACTCTATCCGGGCATTCGGCTCTGAGGTGAGGGCCTCCGCATTGGCTACACAGGTTCGCTGGTTCCTTGCAGAAGTGCTTGCTCGCTTGGCCATAGCCTAGGCACCTTGTACATTGAACCAGCGGGGACTGGTCTTCCACTCTGATCTGTTAGAGATCGATGCGGAGGCGCCCCTTCTTCGTGGCGCGGCTCCAGATCGTCGGCGAAACGCTAAGGATTACGTGCTGGGTGAGTTGATTTCTGGTTCTTCTTTTGTACCTTATTTCTATTCTATCTTCCTCAGTGTCGGGAAGTATCTGCACAAGATCGCGAGACGGGAGGCGACCCCCGCCTGCCACGAGTGCGGGGCGCCAGAGGATACGGCGTCCCACACGCTTGGGGAGTGCGTCGCTTTCGACCAACAGCGGCGTACTCTCTCAGCGATCTTGGGAGAGGACCTCTCGCTGCCGAGCGTTGTCAACGCCATGCTCGGTAGTGACAGGTCCTGGCAGGTGGTGGTCTCCTTTTGCGAAGACCTAATAATGCAAAAGGAGACCGCAAAGCGGGCCCGGGACGATCCCAATTCAGGCCCGTTCCGGTGCAGGCGTACCGGGGGTGCCTCCGATCAGGTCAGGAAGTCATAGTGTGTTTTCTTTTTTTTTTAGTCGGTAAGTGTACGGTGGTTTGGTTCCGTACAGAGAAAAGGACAAGTTAAGTTCACAATATTATATTTTATGGAACCTTAACTTATATTTAAATGGTTAATGAGCACGCGAACCGTTTGGCAGTTTGACGCGAACTGGTTAATATGGTAAATTATTATAACGCGTGGTGACGTAAACGCTGATAGGGCGAAACGTGATGTACGGTACAGTTGACAAACTGTTGCCCGTACATGCTGCCACGGCGCGAGAAGAAAAAGTGATGGTGAAAATGGTACAAAAAATAAATGGTTCAATGTTAGTGAGTGAGGTGAGACAAGGTGATGAACAACGTTCGTTTAATCTAATGGCAGTGTCTCTATCACAATATTCACTAAAATTATGCTTATGTATTACGGGAGAATTGGATTGGTCTTGCACCTTATTTGTATTACACTTAACACTAGAATGTCCGTGGTCAACTACACTCACACACTGGTCACTAGCACTGTACACCAACTCTGCGTTTGTCAGACCCCGTGGCTCTAGGCGCGGTGGGTCCGACATGGCTAGCGCTGGCGCTGCACCCGCTACTGCTGGCGCGCTGGAGTCCCGGCGGCGTCTGAGGCGCGGGCACCACCGCCGCGTGGCGTACACTGCTGCTACGACCATCAGCACACCAGCCACCACGTATATCGCGACGTAATGGTGAACATCGTGATAAGATATACCACTCTTTAGACCACTCTCGGAACGCATTTGTTTTATGCTGACGCCTATTTCATCTAGCTCCTGATTGTAGTCACCCGCTACTGCCACTGGCTCCGAAATTAGCGACACGGACATCCTGTCTTAGTTAAAGATGTGGTTGATGGGGAGAATGTCTATTGCTGGTATATCTGTCTTTATGGTGAAAGTATTACTATCCTGTCTATGAGCGTAAATTGTTATATCGTTTCCTTTCAGAACACAGTCTGGACCTAGCTTAATGATACCACTATTATTTAGATTCTTAGAAAACATTTGCTCTCCGCAGATGATTCGGACTGGAGACGAGTCGCAGCAAAAGAAAAAGTATGTGTTTACATCATTTAACTGACACCAAAAGTCTTGATACCTTGCAGTTTTGGTTCTGCACCGTTTCGTCTCCTGGTCTTTGGAGCACAAGACGTCGTCATGACTCATATGAGAGATTGGTTTCTGTATTGGACAAAGTTGTATTTCTGAATCCAAGTGAGTATACTTATGCAATTCTAATTGCGATATGGTCATAAAGGAGTCTCTTCGTAAGTTGATAGCTATGTAATCCAAAGCTGCAACTAGGGTGGCCATGGTTTTATAGTTCCGTTTCGGGATGGGATAAGTTCTATATAATTGGTAGTTATCTCTACTCACTAAGGGTATTCTAATTTCAAAAATAAAATAATCTTTCATCATCTTAGCTCTAACCTTAAGTAAATGGTAAATTTTGGTAAATTCTGTGTGAGCATTTTCAATTGGTAACTTTAACTCATTAGACAATTTTCCTGAAATAAGATTTAACTCCTCTAGAAGCTGGTCCGGTTTCAAAACATGAATGTTGAACTTCCCAGAATACACCTCCGAAACGGTATCTAGTACAACATCCTGCATAGTCTTTAAATTTGACTCTAAGCTGTTAGCTGCCATGGAGCATAACAAAAACTCATTGGTCGCTTCCACGTCTTTCAGTTGACTTTTAAAATCGTTAGTAGTGTTTTGTAATTGGTTGAGATAATGTGTAAATATCTTGTGCTGTTTGTCAATAGAACCTTGCATCCTTTTCAGTACATTATATTCTGCCTCTACTACAGAAGTCTGGTTTTTCCATAGAGCAGCAAGATGGTTTTGGTTTTCTCTAATTAAATCAATGTTCTTAATATACTCTTCAGCAAATTGGTCATCGAGTACACCGAACAGCGCGTGTGCAATGTTACCCACGATGTTGATAAGGCCGCGTCTGCGCCGCGCGTGCCCGTGTGGGAACTGCTGCGTCGACAAAATGCTATTATAATGCATGAACTCTGTATAGCTGTGCCGTAATTGTATTAAAATGGATTCACATTGGTTTTTAACTGGTAATTGTTTGCAGAGATGTTCCATATGATCTATATATTTGGATAATAGTTTACTGCCCTGACAATATGGTCCTAAATCATAATATACTACCAGCTTCCATTCATCTTGAACTAATCGCATGGTAGATATTTTATCAAAATATAAACTTTGACTGTCGTTAAAGTTTATTGCGTTGTATGTACATGTGGCTGGTGAAAATAAAAAAGTAAATAACAGAAATGCCTTGGTAAACATATGGTAAATGCCTTTTCTAGGTCGTCTTTTCGGTTTTGGTAAATTGTTGTCATTCGACTTGTCATATGGATGGTTGCACTCAGCATTTTGGGGTATTAGGTTACTATCTCCTTCTTCATTGTTGTGGTTAATTGGTAAAAGGGATAACTTAACTATTGGACGTTTCATAACACAATTTTTGGTTTTTGCAGAGGCTACTCTAACTAGAACATCTTGCCCCGGATGTAGCTGTTCGATTCGACCGAGAGCCCACTTACCCGGTGGCAGATTAGCGTCGTGTATAATGACGATGTCTTCTAAACTAAAATTAGGTTGTGAACGTTGCCACTTAGACCTAGAGTTCAATTGTGTAAGGTACTCAGTTCTCCATCTCTTCCACACATCTTGGTACATTTTTTGTACTAACCGTGTAGAGCCGTGCCGAGAGCTGAATGGCACAGGGGTCTGTCTGTGTCGTGAACGGTTCCAGCTTTGGGTGCTGTGGCGAGGCCCATCGTAGTTGCCTAGCCACGTTGGAGCGGCGTAACGGCGTGGTGGTCCTAGTAGTTCGTCCGCTACTCGTGGGTTCAATTATGAATACTAATACTAAAATCCAAAATTTAGATGTAACGGTGGAGGGCCGAGAAGGCCAAAAAACGAAGATGGTGAGTGGTGGAGGCCCTTCTCAGGGCCACATGACTGTTGATGGAGGCCCTTCTCAGGGCCATATCCCAGAGGCAAAAAGCCCTTCTCAGGGCAAAATTGTCGTGTCGTCGTCGGACGAGCAATCCAACGTTGAAGTGAGAGCGTTGCGAAGAACGCTACGGAAGCGATCGTCCACCTCGATCCTGATGCCTGGACATCTCGGCTCAGGTACGGAGACTGAGGCGACGATACCGGCTCCAAAATCTAATTCCGCGAAACGTGAAAGGAAGAAGGCAGGGACTGGAAGGTCTAAAGGAGAATTCCTTAAGCCTTCCTTAAATCTCCAAGATACAGAGGAGGAATCGTGCATTGAGCAATACACGAACGCCAGCGACCTGGACGCCCATGCACTCCGGGCTCAGGCAGGAAAGGGACTCTCCTGTATCCTTGAGGTTGCGGCCAAATCCCGCAACCTGAAGGGAGAGTTCGTCAGCAGGCTAAAAAAGTCTGCTGCTGAACTCCAAGAGGTCATCGACATCCTTGCTGTTCGCACGGAGGCAGACGAAACGCGGCGATTGAGGGCCGACAATAGTCGCCTTAAAATGGAGTTAGAGCAGCTGCGAGCCGAGGTGAAAGCACTACGGTAGGGCTTCGCGGAGGCAAAGGTGGAGGCTGCCTCCGCTGCAAGAGCTGCTGCGTTGGCTGCTCCTACGTCATCATCGTCGCTGGTATCTGTGGCACCTGGAGATGTGGTGGAGGAGTTAAAACGCTCCCTCACCATATCGCTAGGTGACATGATGAACGCACGGCTCGCAGCGATAGAAGATCGCCTCCTGCCGGCCCAAAGTGTTCGCCCGCCTCTTGCAGCGGATGCGAGGAAGGCAATATCCGCCGAGCCAATTGCTGGACCATCTAATATCAGTCCAGCACCGGCAGACACAAGCAGCCTTCCCAAAGGACGTAAGGCAAAGGTCACAAAAGGCAAAAAGCCGGTGCCTGTGAAGGGTCCAGTTCCGGCGAAAACAACATCATCGTCCGCACCTCAGACCTCTAAGGCTCAGGACCAATTGCCCACTGTTTCCCAGGACGAAACCTGGGCAACGGTGGTCAAGAAGGGAAAGGGGAAGGGGAAGAAATCCACACGTCCCCTGACAACTGTCATGCATGCCCCGAAGGTTTCTATTAACACTTTGCCCGCCACCAGCCGGAAGGTGGTAGAAAGCAACGCTGCGAAACCTAAGTCCCTGATGGAGCTGAGGCCCCCCAGGACAGCGGCGGTTGTGCTCACTCTGAAGGCCACTGCTGCTAATAAGGGGGCGACCTACAGCTCCATCTTAGCCAAAGCGCAGCAGGAGATAGACCTGGTCGAGCTCGGCATCGACCGCGTTTTCTTCCGCGTGACGGCTACTGGAGCCCGAATATTGGAGATCTCGGGCTCCGAAGGCGGGGAGAAAGCCGACAGGCTCGCCAACAAACTGACGAGCGTGTTGGCTGAGGTGGCTGATGTCGTCAGGCCCGTTAAACTAGTGAATCTTCGCATCGTGGGTCTTGACGACGCGGCCACGATAGATTCGGTCAGGACAGCAGTGTCCAAGGTGGAAGGATGTGATCCGCAGCTTATAAAAGTGGGTCAAATAAGCTGGGGATTCACGGGCACGGGGTCTGTCCGGGTGTCCTGTCCGGTTGCGGTGGCTAAAGCTGTACTGCAAAAGGGCAGGCTCCTCGTAGGGTGGAGCTCGGCGAGGGTGATAGGACTGCAGTCACAACCCCTCCGGTGCTTCCGCTGTATGGCACTCGGCCATACGGGAGTCCAGTGTCCGGTGCCGGTGGAGGCTGCCAGGTGGATTTCTGACTTGTGCTTCCGATGCGGAAGCACAAGTCACAAGAAGGCCTCGTGTGCGAAGTCGGAAGCGCACTGCGCTATATGCACAAACGCACGTAATGGGGGGACGAAAGTGCGTCCCCCCGAAGGTTAAGGCCAGGGCAGCCGCCCGTCCAACCATTGAGGCCCGCAGGTCCGTGGCTCTTGCTTCCGTCGAAACTGCTGCTTCTCCTGCGGGCGTGGCTCAGGCCACTTCTTCAGAGATGCCGGTGGAGGTTGCAATGTCCGACTAATGGACAGAGTCGGACGTTGCAACCTATTGCAAGTGAACGTCAACCATTGCACCAGGGCTCAAGATCTGCTCATGCAGACCCTGGTGCAGTGGCAGATAGACTTGGTGGTGGCCGGTGAGCCATACTGCGTCCCCCCCCGTTCCAAACGGTTGGGGGACGTCGACGGCTCAGTGGCCGTTATAAGCAGGGAGGGTGGAGACTCACCCCCTCTCTCGGCGATAGAGAGGGGGTCGGGCTACGTCGTCGCCGGTTGGGGGAAGTACACGGTGGTCGGCGTGTACTTCTCCCCCAACAGACCCGACGTAGGCCTGAAGGCATTCTTGGGCCTCCTATCCGCGGCGGTGCTGCGTCAGGTGCCGCGTCAGGTCCTTCTCATGGGGGACCTGAACGCCAAAGCCCGGGACTGGGGCAATCCCTCCACCGACATCCGGGGAGAGATTGTCAGGGAGTGGGCCGTCGCCGTGGGGCTGAGACTACTAAACAGGGGCTCAGCTCACACGTGCGTTAGGTGGAACGGGGGGTCCGTCGTTGACCTCTCGTTCGCCAGTCCGGCCCTGGCAGCCCTAGTCCGAGCGTGGAGAGTGGAGTCGGAGGTGGAGACCCTGTCGGACCACAAATACGTCCGATTTGAGGTCTCCACTTTCACTCGTCGGGGAGAGAGGGAAGCGCCGAGGAGTTTCCGGCGCTGGGCCATCGCTCATCTCGACCCAGCGATCGCCGAGGAGGCGGCGATTGTCCAAGCCTGGGTCGCCACGCCCGCCCGCAC
>NJDC01058279.1:0-10913 GCA_002245475.1 Calephelis virginiensis
GGCGCTGTCTCTCTTTTTACGCTGAGCTTCTTTTTCTTACATTGCGCTGGATGAAACAACAAGCTATTCAACGCGGGCGCGTTGATGCCGGGAAGGGCCCTCTTAAGAGTTATATTAAGAACGTGAAGCGGCTCGACGGTCACAGCCTTAAAAAGTTTTTATTATACTAACATATTACAGCCCATAATAATAACGTGCAATGTCTAGTCAGCAAATTTGATTATTTATTTAAAATAAAGCTTACTTTGCTCATATGTCAAGCATTATTATCAGTATACGATGTTAATATCATCATTTTGTACTAGCCAACTTGGCGAACTTCGTATCGCTTAACATCAACCTAACCTATCTAGGCTAATAGATTGCACGTAAAAAATAAAGTACTGTTTTTCTCATTTTTCTTGCACTTTTACTTGTTTTTTCTTCATCAGGACCTGCTCATGACACTAACCAACACCACAAAAGAATAATCAACAAAATTGGCACATCTGTTCACGCGAGATGCGATGACCGCGCGAAAGGAAAATTCATTTTTATATAAACAGATTAAATGCTGGATGTAGGAACAAGATTACTGTAGGAAGGATTACTGTAGGATTGATGTAGGAATAAGAGTACTTGTGGATGCCGTTGGGGTTCGAAAAGATCTTGTAGATATAGAGTGAAAAAGTAGAACAGCAGACCCTGGGTTTCTTAGCCAAAGCATTGTTAATAGCACCTATGCACGATAATGAAAACAAAGAGCTAGCAGTTTTATCACACCAACTAATGAAGTTATCCAGAGTCGCATGAAATACCATACTAACGTTAGAAATTAAGTAACAAGAGACTCCTTAAACGTAAATAATCCTTAGCAATAAGTCAGATCAGCCATCTCATTTGAAGGTTTAGACGGTAATTGTCAGGGTGGGAATAATTAATCACAAAACCTTAAGGGGGTTTGACGGATGATTAATTTAAGTGAACAGATTCCCGAGGCAGGTGCGAGGGGAGGCAATAAACAAACGGAGAAGTGAAAATGTTTTAGATGGGGCTTTGGGGACACACCGATGATAAGAATATTTATTTCATTATAGCAACAAGTTCTCATTTAATTTAAGGGTGGGGACTATTAAAATCAAAGAACAGCAGTACTATTTAAATTACGCGCCTCGGCCATATTCGTCAAGCTTCGGAAATCCGAATGTATTTTAGCGATATCTGTAAATAGAGTTACTATTACAGAATTTATCATTTCACTTAAATTTTGATTAGGTCAGCCAATTTAAAAATAAAAGTATAAAGAGTAAAACGAGTAAATAGTGTAAAGCCGAAGCGCACAATTTAAATAGTAGTATTATATAAGTAACATTAAAAATGAGTCACAGACTTGCTAAAATTGTGTTTCAAACGAAATGGTGATTTTAATCACAGACTGCTCCCAAAAGCCCTTAATGGTAAAGAATGCTATTAATTTTTAGAGCTGATCTGTAGGGTTACTATGGAATCTCGATTTTTGCAATATTTGGAATTGGAATCGTGTATTTCATTTTAGGTGCTCTTGAACACAATACTGGCGAATTATTAACATTTAAGTAGTTGTACACAAAAAATATTTTATCGTATCCGTTGATTTTTTGTTGGAACTAAATGTAAATAATCCGCAAGTAACGTGGTCTAAGAACCTTAAATGACATAAACGATTCCAAATTCCAATCGCATGATATCGAGATTCAAGAGTAACCCTACAGATTTGATAGTAAAATTAAGAATGGAACTGGAAGTCTGTAATTAAATTATTTTGTTTGGGCTTATTGAAATTATTATTAGATATTAGACTCTTAACTCTTTGACTATAAATTATTATAAGAAGCTTTTTTATTTTTATTTCTTTTTTCCTTTTCGATGGAGAAAAATATAATGATGGAATAATGATTGAAGTTAAAGCAAAATATCGGTTTTTGCAGTTTAAAAAACTTTACAGGCATGATATTTGGTGACTGGGGTCGTTTTATTGAGCCGACACCCACTAAGGAGGGGATTTTGAAAATTCTACTCCTAAAGGGATGAAATAGGGTTTGTAAGTTTGTATGGAAGACTGTCATTTTTTAAGTTAGACAAATGAAATTTTATTTTTGGGCTACTTAATAAAAAGGAGTCGATACGTATTTAAGCGTTTCTGAAAATTCTACCCCTAAGGGGGCGAATTAGGTGTTGAAAATTTGTATGTGAGTCCTTAAAAATGGGCTATTGACTAAAACTAAAAACCGTTAATAAAGGAATAAATTATAGTTTTTAATTCAACTCAAGTTCAGTAAATACATTAACCGCCACGCGAGCAAAGCCGCGGGTAACAGCTAGTTATTTATAAAGTAAGTAACTTTACGTCCGCGTCACCGAAGAGTTAGGCAGACGTATGATTAGGTAACTCACGACTAGAAGAAAACACTAAGTCCAACAAAATGATAGGTGGCAAGCCTATCGCTAACCGGGTCATATTCAATACCGGTCGACGTTATTTTATAAGAAAATAGAAAAAATAGTGTTGGTGTTGCTCGACCTGGGGATCGACCCAGGGACCTTATGAACTCAAGTCCAACACTGGAGCGCTGGACCACAAAAGCGATTAGGCGTGATTGGTATTAGGCTATATTTATTAGTTTTATTAATATTAGTTTTGTCATTCTCAAGCTGCTTATATCTTATTTTTAATCCTACAATTATATGGCCATGATAATAAGATAGATGGAAAAACAAATAACAAGTAAATTAATACAGCCAAAATTCCTACAGCCAAAAAACAACAGTCTGGCTGCTATTAATACTTAGCTATTTCAATATTGAAACCGAAAATGGAAATGGGATACCAAAATAGACAAAACTTATTGGCAGATATACCAAGTCTCGGTGTCCGTATGTAGCGCACGTAAGCTGGCAATAATTTACCGGTAATCATTGAAGCAGATCTGAAAGATTCCGATTTGTCTAAACGAATCCTCGATATTTCAAATAATAGGCTCGCGGAGAAATTCTCCTCGTTCCAACCCCCTCTCACAAATACCGGAATGACTCGCCTGTTTACATTTTCAATGAAGGAAATGTTTATATTTATTATTGCTCTTCATATAGTTAAAATATCTTAAATCCAAGAGTAATTTAAATCTCCTGCGTAAATTTGATTACGCAATATTGTTACATCAATACTTAGGCTGATTTTGATCTTGGCGTATCACTACATAGTATAAAACAAAGTCGCTTCCTCTGTCCCTTTGTATGCTTAAATCTTTAAAACTACGCAAACGGATTTTGATGCGAATATTTTTAATAGATAAAGTGATTGAAAAGGAAGGTATGTATATTTCTTAACCGTGCGAAACCGGGGCGGGCCGCTAGTTTTTTATGTAATGAAGAATGAATGTGGCGCATCTGCGTATTACTGTAGGAATCGAGACTCTTGGCACCCAATACTCTATAATGGCTAACATTAATAACCTATCTACAGATAAAGATAGGCCTTCTAGAATTTTTTTGCTAAAATATTTTTGGTAATTGTTGAAAAATAACAGCGGTTGCCTGGCAACTGATCTAAAATTGCACGATCTCACTCGAATCCAAAATCTACCCCGCAAGAGAATTGATGAAAAAATATGTATGTATATACGTATGTAGGTATATGGCTATTGTCAATCATTAGTATTAGTGCTGCAGACAACTAGATGCATCTCTGTTATTCAGGTTACAGTCCGAACGATCCGCGCGCCACAAAATATACATGAATATAACTTTGCTTGACCTAAAATGTCATTAAAGACTGAATTTGGTCGTGGTACTTGAATACTTCCTAATGTGCAATAATTGACCGGCAGCTAAGAAGCCTGTAGTTTGTGAAGTCTCTTTAATAATAAAGTAAAAAGCAAACAGATCTTCATTAAAATGACTAGTTTACGTAAACGGTTCCTCGCTACCGATTAATCCCTAACCACTAATGGCCATAGAAACAAATAAAATGTTACCAAGATGGAGGTTTAAGCTGAAAATCAATGGCGGTGTCAAAGCATTTTCAGATTAGTCAATACGATATTAATATCGGGCACCGATATCCGATATTTATTCATGAAGCACCTTCATCTGTCTTCGCTTAAAGTGGCAACAAATTTCTTAACTGCGTCAAACTACTAGCAACAGACAAAAGAGGCCGTATAAACGGATACTGACTAGATGTTATGGAACAAGAGATGCGAAATAATGAATTGTCAATTAGGGATGCTGAGGATCGTATATGAAGGAGAGAATGATCGAAAGTACAAAATCAGATATATGTATGACACACTCTCCAATTTCGGTATCTACGTCCTCTAGATATCGTGTCGGACAGTGTAAAGATGCTCTTAGGGTAGCCACACACGATATTACTTACCATTAAGTCGACGTTACAGCAGAAAGGCCATTAGGTGAAATTACTTTTGGGTCCTGCAACCAAAAGTATCAACGTCTAATCAACTTCTACTTGGCTTCCTTATATGCTTATAAGTCTTCCTGTCTGTATAAATAGTTGTAAAATTCTTGAGTGTTGCGGAGTGGTTTTTAATTTTAAAATTAGAATTAGATCAGTACAGTCGAGGATGTTTCCAAATTTAAAAAAATTCATAATATAGCAGATAGGTTTATTGCCAAGTGGGTGTAAAATTTCATTGTTATTAAACTTAAGTACGTCAAAACCAGCACAATTGGTTGAGGATAACTGCATTAAAATTCAGTTGAAAAATTTCACCTCCATAAACATACATTGCAAGTGAAATAAAAGCTTGAAAATGGATAAAAGTTACGAAAAAGACCTTGGGATATTAAGCCTGTTGCATGCATACTGTAGGTACGCGCATCCCATATTCCGGCGTACCATCTCATTTCCACACGTGTAACTTATCGGAACATAACAATGACAATGGATATGGCTGCAGGAGTGAAACTACCTGGTTATGCAAATATATAAAAGCGCATACTCGTAAATACTTGAATATTGGTATAAGCGCAGGATAGCAGGGATAAACGGGAACGCGTCTGAGAGCCATTACGTGATCCCGCATATATGCGGCGCCCGTGGACTTTAATCAAAGGTTTTTTTTTTAATAACAGCGCGGAATACACGTGTTCTTTGATTATATCGTATAGAGCACGCGCATCGCTGCGTAACTGCCTACGGCAGAAAGTGGGTAGTAACCAACAATGAAAAAAAAAATGCAAAAAATATAAACAATTTAACAGAAAAGCTAATTTTATTAAATAGTCAAAGTGGCGAGGACCCCTTTTTTATTCGATATTTCAAATAAATTTATGTTTTGGACACATCACTTTAATGTCATTAAAGTAAAATTTATGTAACAAATAGTTAACATATTCCCAGGAACACTGTATAAGGGTCCTTCATCTTGACTTTAAAATGTTTTTTTTCTAAAAATCATGTTTATGAGGTAGTATTTTTTCATCAAAGATAGCAAATAGCAGAATTTAAGTAGAACTGTCGATGCATATCTTACAGAAAATCTGAGACCTGGGCTCTCCATCTAACTTTCGATGGTTTAAAATATGTTAAGCTACTAATTTTAGCTCAGAATATCCACAAAAACCGAGTCCTATTTCAATTAGCAAATCGTACACAAAAAATGAGTCTTTTACTCGATTTGCCTAAGGTTCCTCTATAAAATCCAGATTTGACGCCATTGGGACCACCTCGGAAGTACCTTCTTTCAAATTAAAAGATTTTTTAAATCTGTTCAGAAATGTCGATTGAGACAGTTGAATATCCACAAACACACATAAAAAAACAGGAGTGAAATATACAACCTCTTCCTTATAAGAAAGTCGGTTTAAATTGTGTACAATCTGATTAGATAACAGGTTAACCTATTGTGTTGAAAGAGTAAATATTGTCTTTTTATTGTTACTTTTTTTTAACTGCCTCGTTCTCCGAAATATGAAATCCTCAATCAAACAAGAGCACTTTGATATCTAACGCATGAACGATTGCATCAAAAGTAAATAATTTGCGTACTCTCTATACCAGGGCTTCCCAAACTTTATGCCCTTAAGTAGTGCTATTTTTTAACGACGCCCCTTAACCCACTCAGTGTCAGAGGGGGGGCGGGATCCTCCGGATGAAATACTTACCATTTATATGTATTGTACAAGCACTATTTTTTATGACTACTCTTAACCCAACCCATAACCTTGTGGACCAAAATAAGTTAGAAGTTGTAAAAAGTATAGCCACTCCATTCGGTAGCATTGATACGCGACGCCCCTTGAACAGTGCCACGACGCCCCAGGGCGTCGCAACGCACAGTTTGAGAAGCCGTGCTATATCATCAGATTAATTTATCCAAAGACATTTACTATTGAATCAGGCGTTACCTTGCGGAAATCCATTAAAACAGATGTAAAATAAGCTAATGATGTTAATATACATCTGTTATTTCTGTCATGTAAAAAATACGTTACTCAGTTCGTAGAATAAGGCTAACGGTATCTATGGCAACATATTATCCACGATCACGTCTATTTGAGTTACTATGCGGGACTCACGGGAAACGGCCGTTCGATATTATGTTGACGCTTTTCAAACAGCTTTCAGTTAAATTTCGTGAAAATTCGGGTGTAGTGGTTACTTTATATCGAATACTGACATAACATGACTCCGATCAATTACTCATTGTAGGGTTTAAATGTAATTTTATAGTTGAAAGTCTTTTTGAAACTTTGTAGACGTAAAAAGAGGTTACTGCTTACTATACTCGTATACCACGGTCTTGATTAGTTGATCAGTTTTACCAGACTTCTAAAGAGAAATTCAACGAACCGTAATCCGTTAGTATAAGGATTGGTTGTTTATCTAAAAATAACGAAGTGTTACTCATTGTTACACAAAATGCTGTGAGTTATAGATAGACAACAAACGACCATAATTTTTACTATTGGTACAAAAACTAGAGTTCGTAAACAAAACTGACTAGTTTCATGATCATTAGAACCGGGCGTACATAGTATTAAAAATATATTTGCTGGGAATGAAATTCCTGCAATAATGACTACAAAGTAGGCCTTCCTCATTAATTTATAATAAATGCCAAAATTACGAGTAGTAACACATTTTATTGACAAAGAAATACAAACTCATAGTAATTCCAGGACATTCTAATGCAAAACGTCTAATGGTGTCTACTATAACCTCCATGTAGTAACAAAGGATCTGTTGGGCTCCTAGGTCCGGTAGACTTGCATATTAGGGCTAACACCCCAGCCAAAGGGGACAGCAATGAACCTTTAGTCCACAATATTCATTAAACTCTTAAAGACGTTTTAACCCTGTGCTCAAAACTGAATTCAAATTCAAATTAATAATAAAATATTCACAACGCATTACCATCCAAACATTAATAAATTCGTCGGTCCATTGAACTGAGTTTATGACAAGAATCCCTATTCGTCTGCATCCAATTCCTTCCAAGGGGTTAAGATTAATGTTGCCAACATTAACAGGATATTAGCTTTCGCTCTTCCATCTTCTGCTATTTCGCTGTTTATGGGTCTGTAATGTGACCATAAAACTCTACTTGTCTCTATTTGTCTCGAATAACAAACACATATGCAATAATATCAAATAGATAGCCAATCATAGCATTTATCTCTGTTATTCCTCTGTAATGTGACAATAAAACTCTATTTGTCTCGAATAACAAACATAATATATGCAATAATATCAAATAGATAGCTAATCATAGCACTTATCTCTGTTTTTCCCTACTTTTAAGCCAAACCGAGGGTCCGCTTTCCAACTCTTAGACTAAACTCGGTTTTTGATATTCATAATACAGTGTAATCTTATTAGAACGAAGCTCAATACAATGATGTCTTCGATTTGGCGATTTTTTAAAATGCATTAGAACTGCTTACATCAGTGGTTCCCAAAGTTATTTAGCCTACCCATCTAAAAAAAGTTCCCAATCTCGAGACCCACCTGTAGGACATTTAACTGTTACCAATATGAATAAAGAACTAAGGTTGAACACATTACACATAATTTTAATGATTTGTTTATTTAATTAAGTCTTAACTAAATAACTTCATCAAAATTAGAATGTTAAAATGTTAAATAACTACAATAAAATTAGAGGTGTGTTATCGGTGGTGTGTTATTATACAGGCAGGGCCCACTCAATATTATTTTGCTACCCACCAGTGGGTCGCGACCCATAGTTTGGGAAACCCTGGCTTACATCATTTTACTAGATTTAATGCGAAATGTGTCTTTACTTTACGAATATAAGCTATTCGTTAATACCTAATAATAATAAATAATATTAATTACCTTATTTAAATAAATTTTCAATAATTGCAAGATACAAATAGAACGTAATCTTCACCTCTATCTAACGAATATTTTTATGTGAGAGGTCAGCGAGCGTACGCTAGGTACGGCTCTACTGGTGGCAAGAGACGACAGTGGGCTATAGACAACATAGACAATATAGGTGCGTCGCTGTCCTTTGACCGGAATGTTAGACTTATCATGCAAGGCTACCCTACCCTCCAGACCGGAACATGATAGTCATTGTGTTGGCAGAAATAAATAAGGATCAACTAGAACTACCCGGGCAAAATGCTACACGGCACTCAAAAACTAGTCAGTGATAGTTTTTCAGTTTCATTTAATAATGCATTTTTTTTCTCTTATTGACGACTTCATTATTTTCTTCTATAATTTATGGTGTATCCTTTAGGTACTAGATAACAAATTCAGATCGTGTCTTAACTAGTAGGAAATCATGGTGGCCCTACACAAAATATAAGCGACTCTTCATCACCGAGTTATTGGACAACACCATCCATCACGCGATATACAATATCTCGTCTCGCACGAGATAATCAATCAACCGATTACTGATCAATTACTTGATATCATCAAACTTAGTTAATGGTGCTCGTCCATAATGTACATCTATCATCCCACCCTCAATCTCGGTAGTGAGTTTATCCTTCTATCTTTCACATGATACTAGATTTTCACAGTGAAGAATAGACTACCTTTTTATACCTTGTAAGAGTCAAGGTTAAAGCGGACATTACCAATTAGACCCAATTTATTAATTTAAGTACTTTCCAAAACATATTTTTTATTATTGAATTTTTTCCCCTTATTGGCCCGGGCTCCTTTGCAGAATAGAGCATCTGCCTCCCTGCCAAGCAGCCCGTAAAAGGCGAGCATAGGCTTATAGCCGTCAGAAACATCGTGACATCTGACTAGGTGGTAGAATTTCGCAGCGACTGGTCAGGATTGGTAACACCGCCTTACCTATTCCTGCCACCATAAGGTTAGTGCTTGCCGTTGACGTGTTCCGGTTCAGAGGATAAGGTAGCCTATAAGCTTGCTGTAGCTCGAGGCCTAACATCCCGGCCACAGTTTGGCAATGCACCATTTCCACCTTTGGTGTCTCTAGGAGGAATGAATTTCTTATCCATCTGCTTGTTTGCCTTCCAATATCACAAAAAAAATTACCCAACCAGTTTTGCTACTTCAGCTTTATTAGGGCTATAACAACTGAAGTTTTGTTGAAAATAATACTAACCAACTAGACCACTTGTGGCAGAATGCAACATAAACTTGTCCAGACAAGAGTTTGTCGTCTTCCTGTCCTGCAAGGTAGCTGGTAAACATACATAATAGGCCTACATTATTAAGTATAGGAGATGTCTAATACTTATTTTTTCATACCTCTATCAACCTGATGCCATCTAATAGATAGTGGTTAACGTTGGATATGTATGTTTGAACACGAGAAGAGTTACAGATGCGTTGCCAAATTTAACAAAATATATCGATGCGAGTTTTGAAAGGTCCCACGGCACAGTTGTCACAGTCCTGGGCAAAATTTATTCACGACGCAATTCGAGATTAAAAAAGCTTGGTAAGCTTAAAATATACAGAACTAGCTGACTTACGGCCAATGTTAATAATATTTCTATAAAGATGAATTTCAAGCAATCTAGATAGCTGCGTATCCGCCAGCCTATCCTATACCTAATTGTCATATTTATCCTGTCCACAGATATGTTATTGGCAAGCGATAACATATAAATGGATCAAAATACAATCTTGGACAGCAAGTTTTGGATCAGGATTGATTATTAATATTGGCCGTTAGCGTACTTCATATCGCTTGCATTACTAACACTTTATGGAAAAAGTTGAAGAAGTATATTTTCTATGTTTCTTCGTATTATTTTCAAGGTTTCTCTCTACATATAAACTTCTCATTCTTCCTCATTTTAAACAGCACAACAAAAAAATAATTAGCAAATAAGTCCAACCGTTCAATCCTTATTAGAAAAATAGGAATTACTTTTTATGTACAAAAAGAAGTAGAATATAAGTAAACAACATTTTCAAATTAATTAAAAAATAACGGGTCGTTACAGAATGGCACTTGCGAACAATAGTTCGTATTTCGTATACCAAAACATTGGTTATCAAACTACTTATTTCATAATTCGCCAAGTTGAGCTAGAACACAACGTATCGACGTCAGCAGCAGGGTTTGTTGCCTGGAGCGACATTTGTGTGCTGAACAGGAACGTTCGATTTTCGTTTCAGCAATAATTCGCTTAGCTGTTCGATTTATACTACTCCAGCTACATATATACGATTTTCCACTTTAACAAAAAAATAAAGTGGCCAAGTTCGAGTCGAACTAGCGCACGAAAGGTTTCGTAGTTAGAGAAGAATATTGATAGTAGTGGATAACATTGGGTTGGATGTTCAAAAACACAAATACCATTTTCACAAGCAAACTTTTCCATAGTGTTTGTATAAGTGATAAAGTTACAGTATGCTGCTTACTAATATCTAAATTTAGTAGAATGTTTTCTAATCGCCTCTGTGG
>NJDC01058279.1:11200-21780 GCA_002245475.1 Calephelis virginiensis
TAATTCGCTTAGCTGTTCGATTTATACTACTCCAGCTACATATATACGATTTTCCACTTTAACAAAAAAAATAAAGTGGCCAAGTTCGAGTCGAACTAGCGCACGAAAGGTTTCGTAGTTAGAGAAGAATATTGATAGTAGTAGATAACATTGGGTTGGATGTTCAAAAACACAAATACCATTTTCACAAGCAAACTTTTCCATAGTGTTTGTATAAGTGATAAAGTTACAGTATGCTGCTTACTAATATCTCGTTCATACTAAATTTAATAGAATGTTTTCTAATCGCCTCTGTGGTCTAGCGGTCCGGGTGTTGGACTTGACTGCACGAGGTCCCGGGTTCGAATCCCGGGTCGGCCAACAAAAAGAAAATTGGATTTTTCCAATTTTCTAATAAAAAAAAATGTTAGTCGGGATTGGAATTGTGCCCGGTTGGCGATAGACTTGCCACCTATCACATTGTGGGACTTAGTATCTTCGGCTAGTCGTGGGTGCCTTGGTTGTACCTCAGCTTACCTCTTCGGGGATATGGGCGTGAAGATACTATGTTTTCTACTAAATTTGGCATATGGCAGGCACATGTTCTTTTAAAAATGTTCCATCTCTCCCTTTAATAGTTAGAGCAGCGCAATTTACTACGTCGGAAGTCTCTAATCTATGCTTAAAACAACTAACTTCGAAAAAAGTGTTTTGGGAACCTCAATGTGATTTTAAGAGGCCTTTCTTTAGATATCGGGAGCAGATATAAAACAAAAAAATACCGGGTTAAGTATAGAGAAAATGTATACCTGTTCACATAATACTAACCAAGTGACTTTTTAGTTGTCATGGTTTAATAATAAATTGGCTTTGTTTACCCACGAACAGACGTACTTATACATACGGCTTCCACTTTTGTCGTTCGACTAAGATACCCCTAAATCAACGTCACTATGTTAGTGGTATTGACGAGGGGTTGATCACTAGTGACATTTGTATGTAATGGCAGTTAAATATGAATAATAGATATACACGTCGGCGAAAATTCCCTTATCAATTCAGTTTTAGCATTCAGTTTTAAATCGATATTAACTTGGAATACGATATCGATTCGTCACGATATTAAATCGAGATTAGAATATTCCGTAATTTCCGTACTTGTATGTATAATGTAGGTATATATAAAATTATATATTATAATAACCGTAGATATATATCAATAATAGATATACACGTCAGCGATAATTCCCTTATCAATCCAGTTTTAGCATTCAGTTTTTACCCGATATTAGCTTGGATTACAATATCGATTTTTTACGATTCTAAATCGAGTTTGGAATACCCCGCATTTGAGAATCAACCTAAGCTGAAGATTACGCAAGCACCGTATATACATTTACTTTAATAAAATGGCCGCACGAAAGCTTAATACACACAGGTGGTGACTAAAGCCGAAATAATTAATGGACCGAGCTCGTATAAGATGGAAATGGCGGCGGTCCCGGCCGCGAGAGAGGACAACTTTGGCGGGATTAATGTTAAATCGACTTGCCTCACATAACTACTTCGATTTATATATGAAGACTTTTAAAACGCGTGCAAGCTTTCAGTTGATTTTGGTTCTTAAATATGTATTTGTAGAGTTACAGAAGAAAAATGAAAAACCTATAATAGAAATAGAATATAGGAAAACAGGGCAAACAATTATAAGACATGGCTTAAATTTGAAATTCATATTGCATTTTTCAGACATAAAAAAACAGCCAAAACTTTATTAGCAGTTTTGTCACGAATAGGGTAATAAAATGACAACATCAAAAAAACAAGTAGCTGAGAAATGTACAAGTAACCTATCCTATACTTTTTCTTCAACATCCCGATTATTTTCGGGGATGAGGAAAAGATAATAATAAAAATATGAAGTGTGCTGTTTTTGTTTTTTCCATTGAACTCCTATCATTAATTAAGAACTTCTAACTGAAACGTCTAAATTTATTTAAATTTCATTTAAATCAGTAAACCGTGATAAAAAGGATATATCATACACGTAAACTTAAGCATCAAAAGCACATTTACTTTAATACAACGAGAGTTTAACACACAGGTGGAGACTAAAGCCGAAATAATTAATGGACCGAGCTCGTACAAGATGGAAATGGCGGCGGTCCCGGCCGCGAGACAGGGCAACTTCGGCGGGATTAATGTTTGCATCGACTTTACTTACATAATTTAGTATATCGTAAGTGAGCTGTATTTTTTCACCGTGCGCATTCTATTAAAAATGCGAAATAGCTTAGAATGGTAGTGTTAATTCAATAATTTAATTTAGAAAAAGCTTAACACATTGGTGGTGACTAAATTCGAAATAATTAATGGACCGAGCTCGACAAGACCGACCGAAAACTAAGTGAGACTAAGTTTACTAAATTAATAGTTTTAACCAGAGCTTTCATAATCGCGTATCGTATACGTATTAGCTGCTCCCAGTATGGCTTCCGTTTCAAAATTAGTTCGCTATCCCACGAAAGCATTACTCGCTAAGAATATTCCCCTTGTTGGACCAGGTCCGCTGAGAAGAATATACCATCTTCCTCTCTGCAGCAGCGGGTCGTAAGAGACGAGCACTTACCGACTAGAACACTGGTGGCAGAGTGCTGCGCAGCAATTTGTCCCAGTAGGGATTCACCGCCTCACCTATTTTTCAAGTTACGGTCCGGAAGGTAGGGTAGCTGGTTGATTTGCATAATTGGCCTTACATCCCGGCCACAGGAGAGTCTATACACTACATTTTTTACCATCAAGACAGCTCAGGTGTAATTGTGCGCTGAATTCTTACATAAAAAACAACTTTATTCCCCAATGTTGGTTCAGGTTCCCTGTGTAGAATTTAGTTCTTATGCATATCTGCCTCTCAGCTTGTAACAGGAGAGCATAAATTAAATTGGTCATTATTAATGAAGTATAGTTAAGTTATTAAAACAAACCGTCCGTGGTAGAGTAATGTGCAGCCAGAGTAGATATAGAGCTAAGAGTAGAGATCTACGACCTTATACTTGATATTGTCCATCGTCGGCGCTTGGTAAAATTTAAACTAATTAGCCCTGATGATGCTGTATAAGCGAAACCAGTAGGCTATTTACGAAATAATAAATTATATGTGATACGTAAAACGTAAAGTGTTTCTTTATTTAAAAAAATATTCGAATCTACGACCTTATGTATTCCTGTCGTAATAATGACAATGTGTTCTAGTCCGGAGAATAATGTAGGCGAAACTAGCACATACGCTGCGTAAATTACTCCAAGGTTTAATCATGGATTGTAGTCCTTATTACAATGTGTACAGACTATAATATCAACTTAATTTTACACCGACCATAGTCCATGTTTATTTATAAGACGGTAGGAGTTACACCACGGCAACAAGACAGCGGGTACACCTGTAACATTTACGGTCTTTATGGGCCGCGGTTGTCTCTTACCGTGTCTTTTGCCACTATTTTCATTATTTGATTATATTCAGTTTACGCCTGTCGAATTTGTCAGCCTAGATCCACCTTACAAAACACATTTATGTGAAAAAACTCAGTCTTTCCGAGTTTTAACATTCAATTATAGTGCATTAGACTAACATACACCACAAACATACAATTCGCTTAAACATATAATTTGGATAAGGTTAATCCGTATACTCATTTAATTGGTTCACAGGAATTGATTTTTATTCATGTCTTCATCTTTACATGAACAATAATACAACAGGCTACAATAACTCTTAATTTTATATGGTATCCTAATCATTCTAATGAGAATAAATCTGTTAACAATACAATAACTAACTAACTGTCAATAAATGTTTTCTTCCTTTCTTTCTATAACTCTTTGTTGTACACTAAATACAAAGAAATTTTAAAACATTAAAAATATAACACTTCTTTGTAACGGACACGCAAGTCTCAAAAGCGAGCACGAAGGAAAAGTGTTTTTTTTTCCTTATTATGTAATTAAGTACTCACACTAACTAACGAACTTATAATACGCTTAGGTATACAGAAAATCCCAAAAAAAATTATAATCAAGCTTTTTCATTGCCAAGACGCGATTCATCATTTTTTTTTTAAAGAACGATGCTAAGACGGACGGATAATACATAAACTTCACCAACATCCTATTCAAATTTTGTATTATACTTATTAAGTCGGTATCGGATAGTGATAACATTAATATGTGACCACCACGAAATCATGACCTATCTTTAAAAAAAAAACATCAAAATCGATTTGTTATTAGCCAAGCTATTGCGTGACAAACATACAAAAAACATACAGTCCAATTGAAAACTTCCGCCGTCTTTAAGAAATACCAGTTCATTTTTAACTTGCAATATTTGATTGATGAGAAAGAAACTGGAACTAAAGACTCACAAAACATAAGAGTAGGAAATGAAATATAAAGATCTTTATCAAAAGAAATACGTAGTGTAAGGGAAACTGGCAACCGGGAGACCATTACCAGGCTGAGGACCGGATGTGTGACGTCATCTCCGGTCTACCGACGCCGTAGAGGCGAATGTTTCCTCAGCAACAACTAATGAGAGGGTAAATAAACGTACATTATTTTGTTTCAATGTATGAGTCATTTACACACTTTATAAAGTTTTTTAATTTGATCGAAATACCTGCCATTAAATGGATTAAAAAATGTGTCAAAATGAAATTGTATAAAAAAGGTTACTATATTTAAAGATTTTTTTTTGACTTTAATCGGTCTCAGTCATTGCCATTTTTTACTGACTCCCAAAAATCTTTTTTTTTCAGGTTTCAAATTTCACTGAATGTTCTTTTTTGTATATTTGTTACGGGATGACGCCAACTTAAATTTGATGGTTTTTTTAGAAAGATAGGTCACGATCCCGAGGAGATCACATATAAATTTTATCATGATCCGGCTAGTGGTTTTCGAGTTACACTTATTAACGCATTAATTTTTCACATATCTTGGCGACCTCATCGATTATATGAGCATTTCGGAACCATTTGCCAGCTTTCGAAAAAATAATATCAAATCGCTCACGTGGTACCCCGTGAAATAGTTGGAGTCGGTTTTGCAGTTTTACTACACTTAATTCATCCTAAGCTAGTGTATTATAGTATATTACACATACATAAGTTGTTGTTAACAAAAATGCTTTTTCTCCTGTTAATATTGAGCATATCGTAAATGTCAGAATGGTCATGTAAAGCGGTGGGATACAAGTCATGAGTTAATTGCATAACGCTTCAACATTGACAAGGATTTTTTTCGTGAGAAGTCAGCAAACATACCCATAGATCTCCTGGTGCTTATAGATCAGTCTTAGACATAATAGATGTCATATATACGTCGCAGTACTGTAGCCGGATATTAGATCTGTTGCGTAGTATTACCGGATTTTAAACCCTCATTTTCAACAGACATATAGTAGAGTTATTATGACGACAGGAAGAGGTAGGTTGGATTCGTACCCGGGAACGTTAACAGCACTCTACTACAAGTGAAAATAAAAAAATAATTGTAAATCCAAAAACGTGCGCTTTGTGTAAAAACGTGTTTGAAAGTATTAAAGAATATTGAAAGAAAAATAATGCGCCGATCCCAAGTGACGGGATTAGGACACAGATAGTGGTAAACGTTAGTGGCGATAACAAAATATAATAAAAGCCAAGATTAACCCAATCTAGTAATACGCCTTAATACACATGGCCAGTATCAAGCACAGAAGATCATAATATTTCATCTGCTATAAACGTAAAACCCTGTCAAAGTTCTGGAACCCGACGTGCCGGAGACGTTTTTACGGGCCACTAAATTTGAAACAACATTTCCCGACCCGACTTTTCCCTTTTCAGTGAACACTTAAAGTTTATATCATAACATTCCACGTTTTAAACATGTTCGAGATGACTTTGAACGTTAGATAATATACCCTAGAGCGTGCACAGGCTTTTACATATCAATATACCGGCATCGTAGCGCCTTGGTGAAATTCCGTTGAAAATTTCTTATAAACACAAGTTTGTGCAAATCTCAAGCGTAATCGCCTATATCTATTGCAAGTACACATATACTTAACGGTAGTGGATTAGAGCCAGTTTAAAAAATATCAAAGTTCTAAGTAAAGTAAAAGCATCTTCAATGAATATTTTAATTTTCAGCAAACACAAATTTCTTTTGTGGTTGGTTTTTAATAGAAATTAGTTGATTGGCCATCCAACGGCAGACCATCTGCCGTCCTATCTGGCAGCTCGTAAGAGGCGCACAAAGCCGAAACTGGAAACTGCAAATTGGCCGTGCAGCAACTTGTATGGGTGTTGAGTTTTACTTATTGGTACCGCTATAATAACAATGGTATGTTCCGGTCCACAGAGTAGATAGAGTCACCGGTAGACTTGCACAATTGGATTAGCACCCCGGCCGCAGGACAGCGAAGCACGTACAGCATCTGTGGTGTCTATAGGCTGCGGTTAACTCTTGCCATCAGGGGAAGCCTGCTTTTTGAATAAAAAAAGATATATTTAATATAGCACGTAATTGATCATGGCACATAAAAAAATTGGGGAATTCTATTTCTAGTAATAAGAATTTTTTTTCTAACAATAGTGAATTACAATGACTTCACACGTAGGAAACCTTACTGAGCTCAAAGCAAGTATTTTCATTTGATTTTAAATTATATTTAAGTGACGAAATAGCATAATTTCAACATGTTTTAATATTCTATGCACTATAGATATTTTAGGTATCGAATGTATTTAAATCGACGCAAGCAGTTTTCGAATAGTTACACGGCAGTAATACAAAAGTTTTCGAATTGTGCGCGGGATCTATACACTTAGTTATGCTCTAAGTTTCAGAGTTAGTGAGTGAGGTGAATGGTGTTCTGACGTGGGAACACTGGATGAATAGTCTAACAAGAAACTTAATTAGCGTGTATTAATTAAATGGAAAATGTACATTTTGTAAGCTTTACATTTTCATATAGGGTAGTTTCATAACGTTTCTGACAGGAAATTACATTTTAAATAAATGGAAAGTCAGTAGAATACTAAGCCGGTTTTAGAACATACTGAGTTGTTGGTTGCCGTGGTTTAATATTAAATTATCTCAGGTAAAGTTTAAAATGTTTCAATTTCAGGTACTAGTAATTTTATCGCCTGTGTGGTCTAGCGGTCCGGGTGTTGGACTTGACTGCATGAGGTCCTGGGTTCGAATCCCGGGTCGACCATCAAAAAGAAAATTGGATTTTTCCAATTTTCTAATAAAAAAATGTTGGTCGGGATTGGAAATGTGCCCGGTTGGCGATAGGCTTGCCACCTATCACATTGTGGGACTTAGTGTCTTCGGCTAGTCGTGGGTGCCCTGGTTGTACCTCTGCCTACCTCTTCGGGGATATGGGCGTGAAGATACTTACTTTAGTAATTTTACTACATTAATATTCCTATATTAATATTAATATATCTACATCGAGTGCATCTTCGGCAAACAACCTGCATTTTAAAAATCCCAATCATATGCCTTATATTTTAACAAGGAGATGCAAGTGGTCCCAAATTCTGCATCCGTTGCTAAACGTAAAATATCGATAGTAATAATCGACACCCAAGCACAAACCGTTTTAAGCAGAAACAACATGATCCTTCAGCTAACATTAATTTGTAGTATAAAACCCATGACCAAGGGATGTTTTTATATTTAACACATTTTCCCCGTGTCGCTCTGAGTCTCCTATGTAGAATAGACCATCTGCCTTCGTACCAGGCAGCTCGTAAGAGACGAGCAAAAGGTATTATACCACAGATAAACAGACACACACACGCGTAAACTTACTTATGCAAAAAAAATTTGAAACATCCTGAGTCTCAGTATGGCGACACACCAGTAACAACTTTGGTTTCTAATAAATATTTTAGTAAGTAAATTAAAACATTTGCACTGTTTCACTTTATACATTAAAAAAAAATATATTAGCCAACCGGTTTCGCTTTTGCTTCAGGGCAATGTTAACTTAAAATCAGCGCAAGTGTTTTCATATATTAAAAATACATAATGGAGTTTCACCAAGATGGAAACAAATCAATATTTAAAGACGATGTTTTATATCTCCAACCTTCACGAAATTCGTCTGCCTATTTGATTTTAATGTCATATAAAACTGACACAGAAGATACAAATTTATTAAAACAAAGAAGTGATTGTATTTTTAATACCATTTGTATCCTAAGCATCAAGTTTTCAGACTATTGACTCGTTGTGTAGAAACTTACGTTAGGTGCGTTAACTACTTGCACACACAGTAGCTTATACCATTTTTAAGCTGTTTTCGTTGTGTGACCGTGATGGAAGATATCATGTTCTCTTTCTACTCGAAATCGTACAGTAATTCAGAAAATAAAAATAACTACGTTAATTAAAACCGACTTAAAAACTAAAAAGTAAAAAATAATAAATATTTAATTTTAATTATATGCTACCTATTAATTATATGACATATATGACATTGTGCCATTTACCAATAGGCTCGAAATCGATGCCAAGCCTTAAACTAATAATTACATTATTAGTAAGTATTAAATTGGATTGGCACCGACTTCAAATCTATTGGGATGGGAGAAAATAGGTAAAAAACGCTGATAAAATAAAATTAAAACCGACTTAAAAACTAAAAAGTAAAAAATAATAAATATTTAATTTTAATTATATGCTACTTATTAATTATATGTGCCATTTACCAATAGGCTCGAAATCGGTGCCAAGCCTTAAAATAATAATTACATTATTAGTAAGTATTAAATTGGATTGGCACCGACTTCAAATCTATTGGGATGGGAGAAAATAGGTAAAAAACGCTGATAAAATAAAAACGAATGGGCCTACCTGAATCAAATTTTTATGGGACCGATTTAAAACTATTTAGCATTAAACGAGAAAAGAATTACGTAAATCGGTTCAGAAACAAAGGAGAAATCGGTGTACATACATAAAAAAAATACACCGGCCGAATTGAGAACCTCCTCGTTTTTTTGAACTCGGTTAATAATGTTTTGGTAATTCCCGTTAAAGATATCAATCGTTAATTAACACTTATTGTTTGTTCAGCTATTATTTCTAATCTATGATGCAAAAACTTCATGTCTGATGTAAACTCCGTATTAACCATAAAATAAAAATGTTTCGTCTTCACAAGTCACATACTCGTGGACGGTCTGTGGTCTGTTCTACAAACAACAGAGCGTCCACTAAACACAGATTTTAATCGAGATAATGGGCAACGAGAACTTCATCACAGCGCTGGTAAATTAACGAGGACCTGCTTCATAGAATAGCTGTTTAGGTTTTCAGTAATTACTTCGCACATCTAGAGTAACACAAATATTAGCAACGTATACAAATGTATTTGTATTTTAGCACTGTCCTGTGGCTAAATTCCTAGAAATCTATTGGGATGGGAGAAAATAGGTAAAAAACGCTGATAAAATAAAAACAAATGGGCCTACCTGAATCAAATTTTTATGGTACCAAATAATTTAAAGAGTTTTTTTTTTTTATTTTGAGATTTGAGCCTGTACCTTTTCGTCTCAAGCCGACGAACGCTCTTTCCATTTGAACTACTGAAAATTCAAGTTCCGGGGCCAAACTTTTAATTTCTTTCTTTACCGTTAACTAGGGTAATTATGTCTTAGCGTTACACAGTTCTGGGTACATACTAAATGATTTCAAATAATATATAACTCAGCAGGTCAAATGTTTAGAGCATTCGTCGGCTTTAGACGAAAGGTTTCAAATCCTGTCTGGGGCGAAATTTTCTCTTCTTGTCAAATTTGCAGACATACGACTACATATAAAATCACGGAATTAGCTTACACTGTAATTAATCTCTATTACCTACTTTAAATTAAATATATTCGCCTCTGTGGGCTAGCGGTCCAGGTATTGCACTTGACTTTATGAGGTCCCGGGTTCGATTCCCGGGTCGGGCTACAAAAATAAAATGTGGTGTTGCTAATTTTATAATAAAAAAAAATGTTGCTCGGGATTGGACATATGCCCGTTTGGCGATAGGCTTGCCACCTATCACATTGTGGGACTTAATGTCTTCGGCTAGTCGTGGTTGTGCCTCTGTTAACCTCTTCGGAAATATGGACGTGAAGTACTTTACTTTAAGTTAAAACAATATTTTAGTAATTATAAATAGGTATTATTATCTAAAAAATATTATATTTTAGATAAATAACATACAACAAAAGTCCGTCTACCTAAATAAACATTTAAGTTGGGACAAAAACCAAAGAGACCTTCATCATGAGATATCACCGGCACATTAATGAGGTCCCTCATTATGGAATAATTGTATTATTAAAGGTACTCAGTAATTACATCCTATATGCTTCTCAACCAAATTTACATAACAGTATAACTATTTGTTTATTCGACTGTTTGTTTATTCGGCTAGTGCTCTAGTTTTTTTTATGATATTGTAAGGCAAACCAGCAGGCGGATTTTCTGATGGTAAGAAATTCACGCCGCCTAGAGACACCAAAGTTGGTAATGGTCCGTTGCCAACC
>NJDC01058279.1:23439-40559 GCA_002245475.1 Calephelis virginiensis
TCGGCTAGTCGTGGGTGCCTTGGTTGTGCCTCTGCCAACCTCTACGGGAATATGGGCGTGAAGATACTGTAATTTACTTTTATATTAAACCATATATAATATAATAATATGGATAGCAAAAGGGATTTCTTATTTGAGCGTGTAAAAATCTAAAGATGTCAGTTTGCAAAATGCATTATATAGTCTCCTATTTTTGGGAAACTGTTCGAAGTTGTGTAAGCCCTAAAAGTGTGTCAAAACTGAAGGGAAAAACCAGTTTTCACATAATTTTACAAACCAGTGAAAATATTAAAACTACGAGTATTTAAACTAAAATTGTGTTTAAGCGTATCGCTGGCCGAGGGGCCATGCTTAATCTATCTACAAGGCTCCGATTCGATTTCCTAACTAAGCTTGAGTGATGAAGTATGAACCTTACCGAGTCTAGGTGTTTATTAAATTTATTGCGCTTTCTATTTAAGTATTTCGATGTTTAGTATGATTTGCTTATTTTGGGGTTATATCGATTTGTTGATTTATTTACAAGCTGTCACGTATAACTATGTTACACCAATTCAGTTTGTAAACTTGTAAAATTTAATTGATCGTTTTTCCTAGTTTCCTGGCATATTTTCCCATTTTCTGTCCATTTAAACCTTCTATGGATTTCCACAAATAATTCACAATCAATTTTCCCTAATCGGTACAGTCGTTTGGAAGTTACGCGCTTACATGATTTTTGGGAATTATTAAGTATATACTAGCAGACCTGCTAATGAGACTTCTTTTTTTTTAGATGAACATTTTTCTGAACAGAACTAACACAACAAAAAAAAAAGAATTAGTCAAATTGGTCCATCCGTTCAGGCGTCGATGATCACACTAAATAGGAAAGTTACAAATATAATGTAGGTATATAAGGGATATAACTTATAATATTTATATTATTTATAATTACTAAAATATTGTTTTAACTCAAAGTAAAGTATATTCACGCCCATATTCCCGAAGAGGTTGGCAGAGGCACAACCAGGGCACCTACGACTAGCCGAAGTGACTAAGTCCCACAATGTGATAGGTGGCAAGCCTATCGCCAACCGGGCACATTTCCAATCCCGACCAACATTTTTTTTATTAGAAAATTTGAAAAATCCAATTTTCTTTTTGTTTGCCGACCCGGGATTCGAACCGGGGACCTCATACAGTCAAGTCCAACACCAGGACCGCTAGACCACAGAGGTTTTAACTTCCTTCACGTTATCTAAAAAATATTATATTTTAGAAAAATAACATACAACAATACCGCTGGTTCGGTCATGTGGAAAGAATGACAGATGAAAGATTGACAAAGCAGATATACAATGCGAATGTGGATGGATGTAGGTACCCGGGGAGACCAAGGCTGACATTTCACGATCAGATCAATCGGATATTATCCGAGGGTGGTGTCAAGAGTCTCCGAAACTGGCGTGTTTGTATAAAAAGGGTTATGAATGTGAAGGAAGCAAGACAGGTTTGTCACGATCGTGAGGTCTGGCACTCAATACTCTCTGCCTACCCCGTAAGATACTTGGCGTGAAGATATGTATGTATGTATGTATGTATGTATGTATGTATGTATGTATGTATGTAACATACAACAAAAGTCCGTCTACCTAAATACACATTTAAGTTGAGACAAAAACCAAAGAGACCTTCATCATGAGATATCACCGGCACATTAATGAGGCCCCTCATTATGGAATAATTGTATTATTAAAGGCACTCAGTAATTACATCCTATATGCTTCTCAACCAAATTTACATAACAGTATAAATATTTGTTTATTCGACTGTCGTTTATTCGGCTAGTCCTCTAGTTTTTTTTATGATATTGTAAGGCAAACCAGCAGGCGGATTTTCTGATGGTAAGAAATTCACGCCGCCTAGAGACACCAAAGTTGGTAATGGTCCGTTGCCAACCTGAGGCCGGGATGTTAGACCTCGAGCACAAGTAAGTTTACCGGCTAACTTACCCTCCAAACCGGAACACGTCTTGACGTTATGGCGGCAGGAATAGGTAAGGCGGTGGTACCAATCCGGGCGAGTCGCTGCGAAACTCTATCACCTAGTCAGATGTCACGGTGTTAGTGATGGTAGGCCTATGCTCGCCTTTTACGAGCTGCCTGGCAGGAAGGCAGATGGTCTTTACTGCAAAGGAGCCCGGACCCACACGGGGGAAACATTTGTCTACATATTCGGGGATATAGGCGTGAAGATACTTTTTTCAACTGTTTGTGCTCTCAATTCTGTTTGCTCTCATTTAATTTTTTCAACCATTTTAACACTGATTATGTAATTATGTTTACAACATAGAGCACGACAGCGGCGAGCACTGACGTTGTGACAACCGGAACCACCTTCCGCAATATTATTAATCTATTTAAATATTTGCAGGACGTGGACCACTCTTCCACTATTGTTCCTCTATTTACACAAGTGATACAAATTAGTAGATTATTCCACATTCCACTAACAGGCGATGAAGTTGACACATCCCTGCGCTGAAGAAAACGAATACTTAAGGAGTGAAATCCACTATCTATACCGACATAAAACAATAGTAAAATTAAATATGAATTTGCAACAGTTTTTAAAACAAATATTGCTACGTATTATGAGTACCCAAAGGTATTTAAAATTTTGGTTATACATTTCTATGAAATATGTACAGAACAGCGGTGGTAAGAGATTAATATTTCTCATTATGTGTACACTCATTATAGAACAATTAAATCACCCGGGCACCGCAACTTGTCCTCGAATAGAGTATATTAAATTTGTGTTTCTGACTGTACCAAATGTACGGCCATTTTTATATTTTACCATACACTAGCTGTTACCTGCGGCTTTGCCCGCGTTTTCGCAGGAACTCGTAATGCGATCGGCATTAAAAATGGCCTATATGTTAATCCAGATCACAGTCTATCTGTGTTCCGAATTTCAGTCAAATCCGTTCAGCCATTCGGACGTGAAAGAGTCACAAAAATAGTACATACATCCTAACAAACTTTCGCATTTATAATTTTAAGTAGGACTAAGGATTCCCAACAAAAAACTATATACATACACCTCCTAGACCACTGAGGTCCATATGAGGCATTAAGATGTAATGTTCTGCATCTTAAGCTTACTTAAACCAATAAGCTAAAAATATCCAATGTACATAGGCAGTAAAAAAGAAATAATAAATGTAAGTACATTGTTTTCCATTATAATAATACACAATTTCAAACAAATGAGTCTTCATTTACAAAGTTGCATAATTTAAAACATGAGGTATAATATTATCAAGGAATATTCTGACAAACAGGTATGTTTTAATGTTTTTATTAATGATAGGTCTTCCAGTGACAAACAAGCAGATCGATTTCCTAATGGTAAGAAAAACACGCCGCCTAGCTACATTAAAGGTGATAATGGGGCGTTGCCAACCTGAGGCCGGGATAATAAGCCTCGAGCAAAAGTAAGTTTACCGACTACCTTATCCTCCTAACAGGAATACGTCAAAGGCAAGCACCAACGGTATAACGACAAGTATAGGTAAGGCGGTGGTACCAATCCGGTCGAGTTGGCGCGAAACTCTACCCACCACCTTGTCATATGTCACGGTGCATATTGACGGTAAGCCTATGCTCGCCTTTTACGAGCTGCCGTACAGTAAGGCAAATGGTGTATTTTACAAAGGAGCCCGGAGTAACACGGGGAAATTGAGTCTGAAAATTACTCAAAAAGAGATAAATTATACAAAAATATAGTATTTAGTACTGTATCGAGTTCCAATTGTTAAAATTCCTACAAACCCACAAAAGCTCCTCCACATTTCTACATATACAATTTGTCTGTATTTTTTACAAATATAATAAGGCTACATAGTATGTTTTACTATAGCTTAAGATTTATGTACACTAGATAATCTTCAACTTAGCTAATGGAGAGTGATTAATGTTTACTGCTGCCATTGCATAAAAGTAAAAATATGGGCTACAAATGTAAATTCGCAATAAATAAATAACGATAACACAATTGCATGTTGCAAGGTAACAAACAAAAATACAGCGTAAGAGAACAAATAAACACAGGCGCGTTTTCAGAATGGACGCAGTTACTGGTGCAATTCATATTGATAAAAGTCCTGGCGGGCATGTAAAAGAGTGCTGCGAGGATGAGATCAAAGACTTATGGGAAATCGACACAGACATAGAGCTGTATGTTGGTTTTGGTTAAATATGCAAAACATACTATCTAACTATAGTTAGAATATTTTAGAAAAGTACAAGTTTAATATTATATGAATCGTAAATAAGATTACTTTCTACTGTCAATCAATAAAGTAAACATTCCTGGACAAATCAAAGTAACTGATCTTTGATAATAATAGTAATAATACTTAAAATTACAAATGTACTTAAATAGACAACAGTAATAATTTGATGAAATCCCGGAACCGAAGCATACATGCTCAGAAATTGTTTAAGGCCGTAAAGTGGTCAAATATAGTCAGAGCCATATTTTTTGACCGCAATGTTGGCCGAGGGGTAAATGCACATGTTTAACTCCACCGACCAAAAGCGAATTATGGCGGAAGTAGGGGGGTGCTACCAATCCAGGCGATTCGCAGCGAAACTCTACCACCTAGTATAATGTCACGGTGTTGGTGAAGGTAAGCCAATGCTCGCTTTTTACGAGTTACCGGGCAGGAAGGCTGATGGTCTATTCTGCAAAGGATCCCGGACCAACACGGATAATTGTATTTCTGGGTTTGGGATTTTATCAAATTAATATTGCTTTGTATTTGTGTAATCCTAAGTATTATTATTATCTAAGATTAATTACCTTAAATATGTCGAGGAATATGTTTCTTTTATTGATTGACACTTGGAAATATCTACGTTACAAATATAAATGTTGTACTTTTCCAAAATATCCCTTTCTACAGCTTTTGTGACTTAAGACAAATGGTTAAACTTCTTTCACCAGCATCAAAGCTTTTTCAAAACAGATAGTTTGTCAATAACTAACAATAAAAAACATACATTTAAATTGATTTAGCTTTTATTATATTTAGTCATAAAGCTCTGATGATAAATTAAAATTAGTTGCTTTAAATATTATAAAATCATCTACCAAAGTGTATAGCAGTAGGACTTTTTTACTCAAATGTATAGTGCAAAAATAATACTTATTTTCAGGTTATATCAAGATATATTATACATAAAAATCAATTGCTGTTCGTTAGTCTCGCTAAAACTCGAGAACGGCTAAAGCGATTTGGCTTATTTATGTTTTGATTAATTTATGGAAGTCCAGGTAAGGTTTAAAAGATAAGAAAAAAGGAAAAGTCAGAAAAACAACATTTCAAGTTTTCCTATACAAACTGAACGGGTGGAACGAAGTTCGCCGGGACAGCTAGTCTATAATAAAACATTAATCGGATGGTAAGTAAGGTACTAACCATCCGATTAATAAAAATTGTCTTTCTTCGCAAGGTTTAAGTTAGTAGCAGTTTTAATACCAGTAATATCGGCTATGAGGTACCCGCGACTTTGTCAGTGTAGAGAAGATTTTCATACAAACTTCCATCCTTCATTATAGTACTTAAGAGGCGGATTCTTTAAAAAAAATTGTCTATGTGAATGTTTAAACTCAGATCTAAAATGATTGCATATCAAATTTGATCAAAATAGCTACAGCAGTTTATCCTTCACAGCGTAAAAGACAGACTTTTGCATTCATGTATAACATCAAATATCAATATCAACTGAAGCCCAGTAGCAAAAGTTTATATGAAGTATAATATCTAAATATATCTGCCTTACTATCACGTAAAAAATATGTTTCTTGAGACTCATCGTTGTAATGTAACCAAGTATTAAGAGTATTCAAATAAAAATACAGAACTCTCAGGTAAGTTCTGTTTTTCATTAACCCACTAAAGTTACTAATGTTTACCGACACGCGCTAATGCTTTCAAAAGCTCTAGAGACGATCCCCAGAGCTTTTTGAGTTTTAGAATAAAATTATTCGTAACTTAATTTCATTGTTGAAAAGAGGAAATAATGAGTGAACCAACAAGGCCATTGGTGTGACAATTGAGTAAGGTTCAGCTACTTGCACGGGTGAGATCCGCCGCTGAAACTATTCCTGTTGACATAGTGACTCTGTCATATATCGGGCCAGAGTGCAGGGTAGTTGCTAGAATTGCAACATAATAATGTCCTTGCCGCAGGATATATACTTGCTGTTGCCCGCGGCGTTGCCTGCGTGGACAACAGGAACATTGTTTCGAGATAAAAAAAAAAAAAAAAACTATCCCATGTGTTAATTCAAAGTTACCCTTTATGTGTGTGCCAAATTTTATGGAAATCGGTTCGGCAGTTTTTGCGTGAAGGAGTAACAAACAAACGTACAAACTTTCGCAATTATAATATGAATAGGATATCGAGCAATGGTTGTCTCTTATCATCAGGAGGCCCGTGTACTTGTTAGCTGCCCTATCGCATGAAAAAAGTCGCAACAATCAACTTCTCTTGAAAATAACCCAAAAACAAAGCAAGTTTATAACAATGCTACAAAAGAAAATTCTATAAATCAAACGGCCAAAGTAAATAATAGTATTTTAACACAAAGAAACCAGTGCGGATATTGTGTGTAGTGGATTTGCGATCATGTTCTGAGAAAATAATACGAATAAAGTCTTTTGTGTTACGAAAAGCATTTTATAAACCAAATCCAAAACCTAGTACTATTTAAATTATGCGCTTCGGTTATATTCGTCAAGCTTCGGAAATCCGAATGTATTTTAAAGATATCTATATAGAGTCGTTATTGTTGTAAAATTTAGATTAGTTTAGCCAATTTCAAAATTAAAGTATAAAGTGTAAAAAGAGTAATAAAGTGTAAAGTCGAAGCCCATAATGTAAATAGGAGTGCTATACGTTATAGACAAACATTTTGGAACGTTCAAGTTCACATCTACCATGTCTGTAGAGCCTTGTGTAAGGGAGCGTTGTAATGGAGGTGTGAATGAGTTAATATAGCCTCCCTGGCGTCGGGCCAATCGGCGTGCACTCCGCCAAATAAAGATGTATATCCAGCTCCCGGGAGCTGCAACGCTCACAAACAATTACCATTCGACTGATCTGTGAGTAGGAAATATTTGAGCAATTCATTTTTGTTTACGGGTGGTATCTTTCTAAGTCTGTAAAAAATGAGACCTTCATTAAAAACCCCAGGTTGAACAAGTCTACGAATTTTTATGCTTATTTAAATACTATTTTTTTTGACCACATTTCAGAAGTGTTATGTTTTCAAATATTTGCTCATATTAATTTGCTATTTGTAATACACAAATCACAGAAAAACTACATTGAAAAGATATTTATTGGGTTTTTAAATTATCTTCACGAACACATCCTCAAAGAGGTAGGTAGAGGCACAACCAGGGTATCCATATAGGTGGCAAGCCTATCGCCAAGCGAGCACATATCCAATCTCCGGCAACGTTATTTACATCACAAGCTTGAAAATGCACAACATTTAATTATTTTTTTAATAGGTTTCTAATTTTCGCTTCCATTAATAACTTTAAAATTACTTCAAAGTTTACGAAATCGCGGGCAACAACTAGTCGGTATATACAGTAACAGATATACACATGATCTACTAAAATGGTTCCTTTATCATTAGTAATTCGAAACGTATCTGTTTTTCACATAAACAACTCCACTAACCCTGACTCGACAGAATAAAAGATTTAACATAAAATGACAGCCTTAAAAGGCAGCTTACTAAGCAAACAATGTATTTTACAAGCAAAATCTTGGCATTATAATAACATGTTTCACTCACGACGTAATAAACATATAACTTAATTATCTGAGGAATTCGTGTGTAACATAATAAACAAATTCCGCCTTCTGAAAATGTTTGAGCCAAACATGTACATCACGCGACCCAAATATTTTAGCATTTAAGCCCCTCAATTTATGCTTGAATATCCAAAGAGCGGTTTTGTTAATGCTATAAGCTTTTAAAGCACATATTAAATTGTAAGGTTGTATCCAGATATCAAAAAGTAAAGTCTTCCTATTCCTGTCGCCATCTCGTGCCTATCATTGAACAGTTTTACAGAATACTTTAGGTAGTTACGACTTAGAAGCCAAGAACCTTAAGGCCAGAATATTTAAAATGAGCTATTAATCATTCAATTTTCAACCATCAAATTTGTTTTGTACAAAAAGTAGAAAAGAAAGTATCTTCACGCCCAAATTATTTTACATTCCGAACAAATACAAAATAAGTATCTTCTCGTCTATATCGTTGAAGAGGTAAGCAGAGGCACAATAAGACACAAAGTCCCACAATGTGATAGGTGGCAAACCTATCGCCAACCGGGCACATATCCTATCCCGAGCAAATTTTTTTTAATTAAAAAATTGGAAAAACCCAATTTTCTTTTTGTTGTCCGACCCGGGATTCGAACCCGGGCCCTCATGAAGTCAAGTCCAACGACTGAACCGCTAGACCACTGAGGCGATTAAAAAAAAATTAAAATAGACTACTATTTTAAAAAATTAAAATAGGTATATATTTTCTATTTTTTTTTGCTGCCCGACCGAGTTAACCCAAGACCTCTAGTCAAGTCCGATGCAGGACCGCTGAACCACATAGGTGATTAATTTGTTTTGTTTTGTTCTGAATTTAAATAACTTCGTTCCATAAGAGTTCTAGATCAATAAGCGACTTGAAATGCGATACCTGTAACTTCATTCGATTATAAAAAATACAAAAAACAATGAGTTTTTAATTTTCAGGTTTCATTTCAAATTTATAACTCAAAATTACAAAAAACTACAGTAAAATAGATAATGACTTTTTAGACAATTCACACATAGATTAGCACATATTTAAGCCGATTTCAGACAATTGTAAACATGCCTTCCAACAAAGGTAACCTTAGCGGAAACTTTATTTCCAACTTTCGAATATTATTCTATTTGGATTACACCTACGGTCTAGACGTATGGAAACCTATGTTTACAAAGAGTGTTTACAAGCGTCTAGAAACCCTACTAGTATTTTTGTCGTTGGACACAAAGAAAAATTGTGTAAAACAAAATCAATAAATAAATACCCAACCCTACAGTATACCTACTAACAACCATTGGTTATCATTCCATTGTAATCAATCCACCTTGTGACCAATCATTCCATTAAAATACAAAGGAAAACCTTCACCAAAGTACTCGCACAGACGTCATAAAACACAAAACCTTATGATCCATTCAAACATTTCAATAAGGACTTATGAAAGGTACCTTCCATTTAACGACACGTGCGTGCGTTGTCATGTCGAACCATTAACGGATCGATGATGCCAAGGACTTTTATAAGCTGAGATAGACTATAATATAGAGAAAAACCCCTACGGGTTGCACCGGAAGTGCCGGTAGAAGTGAAAACTTAAATATTAACGTTGCGCACTTTTATATTTTGGAAAAGTTAGGGAATAATTTTGTACGAATTGCTTTAATTATCAGTATGAAGGTACTATCATTTGTATGGTAGAATACAATGTTCATTTATTGCGCTATCGTATACAAACATGACAACACGAACATTCGTGCAAGAACCCTGCCCCGTTTAAACGAAACAGCAGGCGCAGGCATACATTTTGCCTCCCGTAGAAAGAGATATAGGTATACTTCCTCTCCTACGCTGTTTACTCTCTTACATAATCGTGGTCTAGCGGTCCGGCGTCGGACTTGACTTCTTGAGGTCCGGGTTCGATCACCGGGTCGGGCAACAAGAATGCTTAGAAAATGTATATTTTCAATTTTCAAATAAAAATAACGTTGCCCGGGATTGGATATGTGGCCGGTCGGCAATAGGCTTGCCACTTATGACATTGTGAGACTTACTGTCTTTGGCTAGTCGTCAGTGCCCAGGTTGTGCCTCTGGCTACCACTCTGGCTGGCCTGAATGCGTGAGGGACTCCACTTTTGTAAGAAGTATAGACTAAGTCAGGTTTACTTTAATTATAAGTTATTGACATGAGCATGTCGCTAAAGGTACTTACGTTAAATAAGGGTAAAACCGCCCTTAACTGTATCGCATACAACTGAAGCATTCCGCCGGGGCTGGGCTTTTTACGCGACGTGTTGGGAATTCTGAATTGTGCTTCGATGAATTGATCACACGGGTCTATCGGAAATCTGCTCTGTTTACTGAGCCGGTAGTTTGCACGCTCTTTTACAGGGCTGCCACGATTTAAGCAAAATTTAGGACCGCTGCGGACTTCAAGGTCGTCGAATTCAAAAAGTCGTGACCACATCGGTTGTCAATGGTGGTGATAACATGGCAGTCTTCTCTTATGATCATAAATTGACGTTACAATACTCTGTAATTTTTTATCTTTCCTCACTTAAATTGAGGAATAATGTGTGATAGACCCTAACACCATTCCTTAAATCAAACGTATCATAAAGTCAAACATAAAAAACGAATAAAATCTAAAAGAAAACAGTAAAAAGTTCAGTGTAATTTGAAACGTTAAAATGAAAAGATAAATAAAAACATCGCCTCTGTGGTCTAGCGGTCCGGGTGTTGGAATTGACTGCATGAGGTCCCGGGTTCAAATCCCGGGTCGGCCAACAAAAAGAAAATTGGATTTTTCCAATTTTCTAATAACAAAAATGTTGGTCGGGATTGGAAATGTGCCCGGCTGGCGATAGGCTTGCCACCTATCACATTGTGGGACTTAGTGTCTTCGGCTAGTCGTGGGTGCCTTGGTTGTACCTCTGCCTACCTCTTCGGGGATATGGGCGTGAAGATACTTTTTAAATAAAAACATTTATTTCTAAACTTTTGGTTTTGGTAATTACTTAGTATCCTTTACCGTGTCCATGAGGCTACATGTTGATTTATTTAATTAGGTATTACGTTTAGCACGGGACAGTCTCGATAGAATCGAGACAAGTGGTAACCCTAATGGCATATATTGCCGTACACCGATATCGACTTTCCGTAGAGCAAAAAAAGCGCGGTCACTGAATAAAAGATTGGAACTGAATGGAGTTTTTCATTAGGCTTTTGAAAAATATTTACTGATAGTTTTTTAATAAAAACATTATTTTAGTGTGAAATGAAAATATTTTCGGAGCTCAGCCCTTTTATGGATACCGCCTCGAGCATTTCTGTATTTCAAGCCGAGCCATCGCTTACAACTATATAAGCGCAAATCCGGCCTCATATGGAGTACTGTTCTCAACTCTGGGCAGGGGCTCCACAGTACCAGTACCGTTTGACCGCATTCAACGTAGAGCAATTCGAATTGTCAATGACCGGGCAATTACTTGTACTAAAAATCGGCTTGATTCCTTAGCGTTGGGTAGAGATGTTGGGTCACTCAGTGTTCTCTACCGCATCTATTGTGGGGAATGCTCTGAGGAGTTGTTTGGTTTAATTCCAGCCGCTGATTGCGATCTACAACTGTGCGATTCCGAAGACATTTTTTACCCCGTATAACACCTTTGTGGAATCAGTTACCGAGGGCGGTATTCCCAAACGATTATGACTTAGGAACCTTCAAGAAAAGACCGTACTCATTCCTTAAAGGTCGGCAACGCATTTGTGATACTCCTGATGTTGCGGATGTCCGTGGGCGGCGGTGATCACTTTCCATCAGGTGACCCACTTGCTTGTTTGCCTCCTCTTCTATAAAAAAATATCAAACTAGCTTAAAAAACTATTTGCATAATTTGATGTTTTTTAACTTGAATCAAACTGTTTTTCGTAAGAAAAGCAAACAAAAATTCCAATAAATATCTTCAACTCAACACTCATCCTTCGTACTAATTTAATTAACTAAAATTATCTTTTATTATTATTATGTGGTTTATTATAATAAATGCCATATTTTTATGTGGTATTTATATTTCCACAAATCAAATTGGCATTCTATATTAAAAAGTATTTTGTAGAGCTAGTATAGGCGCCTTTAAATTTAATATATTTTTAGAATATTCTAACATAATTCTAATTAAAAAAAAGATGAGCCGCGTTTACGTTATGAAGTTTTTTAATTGGCTTGTCTTAACAAGTTTATTCCATTAAGAGTGTATTCCAGTATAATTAACTTCTGAAAATAATTTAATATAATGAATGTAGGTACTTAATGAAAATATAAAATATACAAAGAGATTTGACGAAATGAAATTCCTTTGCAGACTATATTAATTTTACAATTTCAGATAAAAAATCTACAAAAAAATATTTAAATATATGAAAACTCTGTCGTTGACAGTAAATTTTATTTTAATAATGTATTTCAACGCCTCCCACGCAAAAAGTAGGAACTCGTTTTAAAAACAAAATTACACCTATGTTTCATAAGGATCCTGCTTTTTTAACATGGTCTGGTAGATATTTAGCCCTTTAATTAATTGATGGCTAAATGCGAACACATTTGTATAAAATGGTTGCCAATTGATTATACCATTTACCATCTAAATAAAAGGCTTCTCTAAAAACGACAATTTTCGTCAGACAAAAGTAATGCCTAAGAATTTTAAAAAAAATGCCTAGGAAGTGTCGTTTTAGTTCATTAAAAAAATCAGCGTTGGACAGAGAACTAACAGACAGTTTTTGAAATCAAAGAGACGAAAATATAGCTAATTAAATCCTAACCGCATTTCTCGGAAAGTCGACTATAGCTGTTTTGGATAATTTATGCTGTTTAAAGCAGAAAAAGGTTCTAAAGTCGTAGATCAGTTGGATTTGTCTATTACTTATTGATAATTTCCTACTTCAGTTCATAGCTGTCCACAGCGATAGATAAATCATCACCGGATTTACCGCGTAAGACAACCTCGTTGGCCAAGGGGCAAGCGTACTCGTTTAATACTACTGAAACATTTAGATGTCAGCATATCCGCGTCTGGGCGTTTATTATATTTATTATTCTGATATTTATTTTGTAATACATTATTTATGATATGCATTTATTATTGAATAAATGCATATCATTTAATTATTTAGAATTAGATTCAATTTGTGCAACTTGTACAGAAATATTTGGCAAATTCTTTATTTATTCGATAAAGAATTAAGAATTTGGAAGCATTTAAAAATCACCAAGATCCTAAGCTGATAAATCCCGAATCATATAATAGAGTTCCTAGAAACTGTCGGAAATAAGGAACACATGTAAGCTTAACTAATAAGAGATATGAACCCCGATCTAGTCACGTTTCAGTAATCTTCGGTGAATCTGAATTCTTAAGGGCTGTAAAAATAATTATCGGGCATCTGAGACTCTGTTGTAGTCAGTCTCCATCAATCCGTATACCTATCCGTTAAATAGGTTTAGTCTTTGGTTTTCGTACCTATAAGAAAATTCCTGACTTACCGGGCTGAAGAAGCAGTAGACAAAGATCAGTTACAAATAACCATTCTCATCAAATTTCCTTACCTGTAGAAGAAACAATAAAACATTGAAAGGAGTTGAACGAAAGTGTCGCACGACATGCATATATAAAATTGATAGTAGCGGTGGCATGTCAGTACAGCTGCATAAAATGCTAACAGATGGTGTAACTTGAGCACTTGGCATGCGTCACATATTTGTATAGGTGGTTTTGATCCGTTGTTCCTTGGATGCCTTCCAAAAGGTGTTGTGACATATTACGAGGAAAGGATTGGGTTTATACGTTCCTCTCTCCTTAGGCAACGTGTAACTTTAACTTCTTTATCTCAACTTTACAATTTCAACCATTTTATTCTAGTTGTAAATATCACTTATTCTTTCAATGGTTTTGTGTTTTCGTCTGGATTGGTACCACCGCCTTACCTATTCCTGCCGTTGTAACATCATTGCTTGCAGTTGACGTGTTCCAGTTCAGAGGATAAGGTAGCCTGTAAGCTTACTGTTGCTCGACGCCTAACATCCCGGCCGCAGCCTACCACCTTTGGTGTCTCTAGGCGGCGTGAATTTTTTAGCATCAGGAAATCCGTCCGCTTGTTTGGCTGCCAATATCATATTTTTTTTTGTTACCATTATCGTATTATTTACGTATTTACATAGGTTATGATACATTAGTTGGTTGTCTATTTTTAAATCTTCACCTAGACTTATTCACAAGGTGAAGATGAACCAAAATATTTTTACTTAATCAAGATATTTCCAAGCATGCAACCCATTGAGGGATCGGCTTAAACATTAATAGACATATGTATGTATGTATAACATGTATGTATGTATAATATATGTATGTAAAATATATGTATATTTTTATTACTTTTATTACAAAACCAAAAACTGTTTTCTTATAATGTTTTCGTTACACAATTTACAATTTGTTGTCAATTTTTCCAATAAAAAGCGAATATATTCAGTGGGACAGTTGGGACCGCAACCTATATGCTTTTATAATTGGTTGCCTTCTAAATGGTTCACGGGTATTTTGTGATGGAAATCATACATTTCTGCCTACGCAGGCTTATTGTATACTTACCAAAAAGGGTTAAAATATTTATTTGTGTATTTGAGTTCAAATGTTGGGTGGTCCACTTACAGTTGGGACCAATACTGCTAATGTTAATGTAAAGCGGACTTTGAATTTACAAGAGCATGGCAATGATTAAAAGCAAATAAGAATATTGTGCAGTTTGAAGATAACAGATTTGCAGGAGGAGCCCGAAAGTAATATAAATGTACTTAAATTTATTCTCATTAGAGTATTTTTAGAAAAAGAAGGAGGTTCTTAATTCGACTGTGTGTTCTTTTCTTATTTTTTTGTATGTTTATTAAGCGATTACTCAGTCAATAGCCAATCAATTCGTTTCGGACCATATTGGAACCATTAGCTATTTTAGAAAAAAGTCAAAAGTTTCAAATCGCGTCATATTCTATGAAATTGTTGGAGACAGGTTTTGCAGTTTTACTGCGTTTAATTATACTGTACCTACTATCTTTACGTTAATGTTTAGTGTTAACGTTATGTGAACAATACATGTTATTTTATCTTTACAGATTTCTGTTTCTTAGCCAACAATAATGGTGTCGTAGACTAACACGGGTATTGACGAAGTTTTACGCTAATTTCGACTGCTTAGAGAAGAAGAAAGTTAGTGAGTTGTGATGAAGTTGCAATGCTATTTTTTTATGTAGGAGGCACTTGATGGCAAGCGATCATCACCGTCCACGGACATCCGCAACATCAGGAGAGTCACCGATGCGTTGCTAACCTTTTAGAAATGAGTTCGCTTTTTTCTTGAAACTACCTCGATGCCTAATTCGCATCCGTTTGGAAATACCGCTGCTGGTAATTGATTCCTTAAAGGTGTTGTACTAGGTAAAAATGTTTTTCGAATCGCACGGTAGATAATCACAGGGTAGTGGTAGCATAAAATTTTAGGTATTGTCGCGTTGTCCAAAGATGGCAACTCATCTCACTAGCTATTGCCCGCGGCGTTGCCTGCCCACATGAACATTATTTATCCAAAAACTATCCCATTTGTTAATCCAAGTTACCCTCTTTCGGACAATGTTAATAATGTATCTCAATCTAATGGATTTCAAGCAATCTAGATAGCTGCGTATCCGGCGGCCTATCCCATACCTAATTGCCATATTTGTCCTGTCCACAGATATGTTATTGGCAAGCGATAACATAAAAATAGATCAAAATATCAATCTTCGACAACAAGTTTTGAATTAGGATTGGTTATTAATAATGGCCGTATGTGTGTACCACATTTTCATGAAAATCGGTTCAGCAGTTTTTGCGTAAAGAAGTAAAAAACAAACAAACAGACAAACTTTCGCATTTATAGTATTAATGGGATGTCTTATAATATGTCTATTTCAGAATCATTGGTTTCGTTGTCAAAGATGATATATTAGTTACCATGCGCGCAAAAACGGGAGCGACTTCTAGTGGTGTAAAAAAATGGCTTGATATTTCACTTTACTGATATTTCTCTACTACGAGTATTTTATAACTCCCTGTGATATGTCATCGGAGAAATAAACAAAGTTGCTCCATAATGTTTATGTGGGATCATCAAAAACTCCATCAATATGATGAGGCGAGTTATGGCGCCCGACGTGGGATCTAATAAACTTAATTTATGATTCTTTGTGTGTTGGGTATATATTGTTTATACTTTCTGGAAAAGTATTTAAGTGTTGTATGTATTTACAGATTAAAAGACTATTTATTGTACCTAAATAATTGTATCGTTAAAAAATGACATGGCCCTTTAGTTCTTCAAGCGCTCTTAATCTGTACAAAAATTATAAAGCTGAAGAGTTTGTCTGCTTGGACGCACTAATCTCAGGAACTACTGGCCTCATTTGAAAAATGATTTTAATATAAGATAGCACATTTATCGAGGAAGGATATATATCATCACGCTAAAACCAATAAAAACAGAGCACCAATAAAGATTGTTTTAAAATAGGGGGATATTTTCCTATTAAGAGTTTCCGCTGCGTGCGCTGCGTAAATGGTTAGAGTTTCGCAAAAATCATGTTTGGAGATAATTGCTGGATATGTTGGCAGGCCAAGGATATGCATATTAATGAGGGCAATTCTTGGCAAAAATCTACCACTGTACTAGAAAGATAAATTGGCTTATGCTCGCCATTTATGAGCTGTCAACTAAAACGGTTTAGTTTGTTTTATTTTTAAAAGAAAAGCGAAATGGTTTTGAATTTTGATGGGATCATGATAATTGAGTTTTTCGTAGTAATTGAATTTCGTGTAAAACCAAACAACTTTAGTGTCATTCCGGGTAATTTTGTTTAGACAAAACTCATTCCTCACTAAGATCCTGACACTGATTACGAGGATTCATAATTTATTTTGAACGATTAAAAACATCTTTCCGAAATCGGGTAAGAATTTGATGCAAATAAATAAAAACTTGTTTAATGGCAAATGCTCATGCCAATGTCAAATATTAAAATAAAAAAAGACCCGAATAATCATAGTAACATCCGAAAATAAAACGCCAGCGTCAAATAATATTAACTACAGCAAAAAAAAACTTTCTTAAACATCACATAAATCTACATATATTTATAATACTAAATC
>NJDC01058280.1:0-13147 GCA_002245475.1 Calephelis virginiensis
TTTTATTTTATCTTACCTAAAATAGGCACCAAACTCTCACAAAAATTCCAAACTAGGTTTGTATTACGAATTTAAAAAATATTTGTAGATTATGTGTGAGTGAACAATAAATAAATATTATTATTATTTCGAAAGTAAATATAGAAGACATCCACTAATTGCGATGACATTTAAAAGAAGCCCACACGAAAGTATCTTTTATGTCACCTTTCAAATATTAAAATGAATAAAACACTGAAATTACGAGAAGACATGCGAAAAACCCGTTATTGTAGGATAGTTTACGAGCTTTTGACTCTTACAAAGTTGTTCATTCATTGAATTTTATTGAAATTGCCGAGTATTCTTTACAAAACCCCATTATTTATACTTTAGCTGCAAATAATACGGATATGTGTTCGACCGTCAACATAATTGGACATTTTGTAAAATCTTTCAATGGCTTTAAAAACGCAGTAAATAATAAGACAGCTATATCATGGAAAAAAACAGAGGATATCACACTCTCGGGAAAATGTTGGTTTTCTACTATTATTGAATGCACTGTATTCCTAGCATGGCACTTTTTAAATTAGATTTTTCAATAAATAATAATGGTAGGTTTTTATATTATAGCCAAAAAAGAGAGTATTTAGCCTTTTTTTGTTTATTTTCGTTAGTTTTTCATCTTTTTTTTATAAATCACACTTCCAATTGTTTCTAACGATATACTTAGCAAATGTCTAGTAAAGACTACAGATTTACTTACTTGAAATGTCTAAATAGTGAGCCACATTGTTCAATCGATTTTTTTTTAAATTAGACGCATGAAATACATACAAGTCCTAAGTACATACAATTTTGTTCGAAATGGTTGAAAATTTGCTCTGGTCGAAATTTTGATCGTTTCGATCGTCGGGTAGTTTGGATTTCACGAAACGAAATTCCGTAACAGTTGCGAATGTATGTAGCGGTCCTTATTTATTAGTAGTAATAGAAGTATGTAGTAGTAGTAGCTTCACGCCCATATCCCCGAAGAGATAGGCACAACCAGGGCACCCAAGACCAGCCGAAGACACTAAGTCTCACAATGTGATAGGTGGCAAGCCTATCGCCAACCGGGCACATATCCAATCCCGAGCAACATTTTTTAAATTAGAAAATTGGAAATACCCAATTTTCTTTTTGTTGTGCCCGACCCGGTAATCGAACCCGTGACCTCATCCAGTCAAGTCTGACAACTGAACCGCTAAACCACAGAGGCGAAGCGATATACTTACTTACTTATATACTTTAGTAGGCTTAGGAAATATTTTGAAATTATATCTTATAGGTAGAAAGGAAACTTTGAAACAAAAATTAAAAAAAATATTAATATACAGGCTTACAATAACTAGAATCACCGAGTTCATAGAGCGCTTAATATTGCAGCAGAGTCGGTGTATACTTACCAGCAATAGTGAATACTATTATACTAGCTGCCCCAGCAGACGTTGTTCATTTATTAGTAAAAAGTTGGGGGTAAGTCACCGGCCAAGAGAAGCTTTTGGCCAATAAAAACAGATTTTGAAGGTTCCTTTTTAAGAAGGCACGTGATGATGATATTTTAATAAAATAATCATCTAATCGCTTCGTGGTAATGGAATTGGAATCAGGATTTGAAGTTACTCTGAGCTTACATTATACAAAACTAGGTGACCCGTTAATCGTAGTTCCGCCATCATTTTACTTTAAAAAAACTGGGTTTAGTCACCCTTATCATTTAGGGGTATGAAAAATAGATGTTGGCCGATTCTCAAACCTACTCAATATGCCCAGAAAATTTCATGAGAATCGGTCAAGCCGTTTCTGAGGAGTACGGTAACTAATATTGTGACACGGGAATTTTATATGTAAGACTAGCTGACCCGGCAGACGTTGTTCTGCTACTTTTTCAACGTGATTTCAGAAAAAAATTGGGATGAGTTACCCTTGTCGCTAAGTGACCTACCTACTCAATATGCTCACAAAATTTCACGAGAATCGGTCAAGCCGTTTCTAAGGAGTACGGTAATTAACATAGTGACACGGGAATTTTATTTATAAGACTAGCTTTTATACGTATATAAGACCTGGCAGACGTTGTTTTGCTACTTTTTTAATGTGATTTACGTAAACAAAATTGGGGTAAGTAACCCTCATTACTTATGGGTATGAAAAATAGATATTGGCCGATTCTCAGACCTAATCAAAATGCTCACAAAATTTCACAAGAATCGGTGAAGCCGTTTCGGAGAAGTACGGCATTTAACAATGTGACACGACATTTTTATGTATAAGATTTTTCAAAATAACCACCGCAATATTAAAAGTTGTAAAGATAACGACTATGACAGATGCTGACAATCCGATATTACACATTTTACGAGCACCTCCATACTTTGCAACATTGTTGCAGGTCTCATTCATGGAGTTTTATTAAAATCGCTTACAAAGACGCAAAATAACTGCAGACATTACCGTAATTATACATTTTAAAAGATATATTTCGATTGTTAAAAAATAACAGATGCTCGACTTAATACGGCAGCTGTATGCCAACTTTATATCCGGTTGTATATTTGAAACTTTATTACCTAATATTCCCCAAACCGCGTGAGGAATTTTTAGAATTCGTCACAATAGTTCAAGTGTCGCCTCTGTGGTCTAGCGGTCCGGGTGTTGGACTTGACTGCATGAGGTCCCGGGTTCGAATCCCGGGTCGGCCAACAGAAAGAAAATTGGATTTTTCCAATTTTCTAATAAAAAAAATGTTGGTCGGGATTGGAAATGTGTTCGGTTGGCGATAGGCTTGCCACCTATCACATTGTGGGAATTAGTGTCTTCGGCTAGTCGTGGGTGCCTTGGTTGTACCTCTGCCTACCTCTTCGGGGATATGGGCGTTAAGATACTTTTAGTTCAAGTGTTATTTAATATTAAGTAGCTGCCCCAGCGAACTCGGTCCCGCAAACACCCGTCACTATTTACCATAAAAACTACCCTATCTTTTAAGGTGGACCAACTACAAATAGTTCTGACATTTTATCGAAATCGGTTCAATAGTTTAGTAGTCCATCGCGGACAAACAATTTGACACGTAATTGATATATACTTCTTAAGATATCAAGAGGGTGTCCCTTCGCAATTTAGTTAGTTTGGCCGGCGATTCTTACAAACGGTATGACGGTTGCCATTTACCAGTAGTCGATCGGCGTAGACAGCTAGTCGCCTCATGTGTATTTATCGTCAGATACTTTAATACCAAGAACTGTTGTTCTATTTGCACCATAAAAATCATTCAGCAGCATTAAAACATTTATCAGTTTTATTTTTTGGAATAGTTGACAAACGAGCAAGTGGTTCACCTGACGATCACCGCCCATAAACATCTGTAACACCAAGAGTCTAACAGTTGCGATGCCATCCTTTTAAAAATGAGTAACTTCTTTTCTTGACAGTCCCCAAAATCATAATGTTTCAGAAACACTGCCACCGGTTATAGATTCCACAGTGGTGTAATACAAAAACGGACAATAGATGAACGCACATGGTATCAAGGTGGCAGGGGTGAAATTAAATAATGTTAGCCAAAGTTGACAATCATTTCAATTATCCTTTGATTAAAACTGTATTGATTTCTAGATATGTCATTGCCTTGATATTTATTATGTTCACGTTTTTAAAAAAGAAAAAAAAATATTGCAATACACTTAAAAAACGAAAGCTCTTACTATAAATTTAATGTAGCATTTACAAAAATTTAAGACTAGTTCTGTAATCGGCACATCAGTTTTTACAACCTGAGTATTTCGAAAGTATCTATAAAAGTTCACGAAAAAATCTTCTAAAATTGAAGATGTTTGGTTGCATGTGTTTTTATGTAATTTTTAATAATTAGTTTTCATTTGTCCATCTAATATCGGCACCTGCTGTACACGGAACTTGTTTAACAAGACTTCTCTATCAAACACAAGCTTTTCAATAAAAAACGTTCAATAAATAAGGCAATAAAAGTCTAATTATAAAATTGAAACGTTTAAAAAAGCCGTTAAGCATGCGCGCGCACGAGCTGCTTTCCAGCTGCTAGTTTTTATTTATACTTCGAACACATTTGCTACAAATGGCTCGGTAATTGGATAAATTTATTCTGCATGTTGGTATATAATTATCGAAAAGTAAGAATACTTGAAATATTTTAAAAGTATTTGCAATTCCCAAGTTAAGCATTCCAATAAGAACTACAGTAGTTAAATAAGTCTAAAGGTTTTAATTTTCAAGTATTTTGGAAAAACAAAATTCGGTGACTTTAAAAAAAGAAGGAGTTTATGTGTTCGTCTCATACATTTATATGCATGTTAATCGTTTTCTCCTCTTAATATATGAACGGATTCTGAAAAAACATTTCTTTTTATTTAAAAACCGTGATTTTTAAATAGTCTCATTGTCACCAATACCAAATCATCAGATTGCGGTATTGTCAACATGAGTTTAACTTAAACTTTTTTAACCGAAACTTTTGGCAACCACCACCGAACATTATCACTTCATGGAAAAAAAGTATTATAAACCAACTAAGCAATAACAAAGAATTAATTTAAATAGATCTTCCATCGAGAAAATTTGTGGGTCAGTGCAAAAAAAAAAACATACCTTCACACCCGTAACTTTGAAGAGGTGGGCCGAGATATAACCAGTGCACCCACAACAATCCGAAGCCACTAACTCGGACAATGTGACAGGTGGCCATATTGCATCCTTAGCCATCGTCTCCTTCTTAGCGTTATTTATATATACGAATGAAAATTCTTAACATTAAAATCTGTGTTTTGCAGTTTTGCTGCGATTAAATTTTTTTAATTTAAAATAACACCATTTATGATTCATCCTTATTAATTGGAAAGTATGTTTGTGGGGTGTATAGAAGAATATTAAAAATATAAGCGAATGTTTGCTAGATACTAAAAGACTACGTTTGAGAGAAATGTAAAAATCCTCAATATAATTTTTGATGACCTATCCATATCACATGGATTTGAAAACAAAAATTTGAGTTTTAGTTCTAAGTATGGGGAACTCCCAAAATTTACTAACGGACACATGACAAATCTATAAGGTTTCCGTTTTTTTTAGTCTTTGGCTAAGGAACTCTAAAATATTAAATCAAATCGCTTGCCCAATTAAATAGTTGGAGTCGGTTTTTGCAGTTCATATAAATTTAAATTACGAGTATATTAACTTTTTCAGCAATCAGCTATACACTAAGTAATTGTCAAATCCGATATTTTTGCTTTTGATAACAAATCCTTACAAAAGCTGCAAGGTATTTCATATTTCATGGTGACAGTTTTAGTGAATGGATGAATGAAATGTATGTCAAAAATTATTTAGAACCCTTATTTTTGTAACTAAAAATACTTACATCCTACAAATAAAAGCGTCATGGTTCGTCAACCTGTGATATATCCCGTGAATCTGCTGAACATGAAAGGACCATGAATAGGATGACCTAAAATAGTCTATGTGTATAACCTAGTTTATTTAAAACGGCTAATCAGTTGCCACTCTTTTGTGTTTAACTAGCGGCCCGTCCCGGCTTTGCACGGGTATTAAATATACGTATAAATATTCATCTTAAATCACTTTATTTATTTTAAAAAACCGTATCAAAACCGTTGCGTAGTTTAAAAGATTTAAGCATACAAGGAACATAGGGACAGAGGAAGCGACTTTGTTTTATACTATGTAGTGACTATATCCAGAGCAGTTTTTATGCAGCTCTCACCAGCCATTATAAACAATAGAATTTCAAAAGGTAATGCGTTGCCAAGCTGAAGCTAGGTGTCGTACGGAAGTAAGATTACCGGATTCTTTTGAGACTGGAACATGAAGCAGGCGAACACTGATGTCAAACTCTTTTCACCTTATTCTATTTATCACAGATAAAGTGTAATTATGAATACCCAAAATTAAACTTAAGTTAAATTTCTTAGGTATGGATCTTATATTTATCATATTGACTGCCTCGTTGGTCGAGGAGTTAGAATACACGCCTAACGTCACCGGCCAACGATGAGGGTTTACTTCTTTTTTTTATTAAGATGTTCCTATTTCCGAGTCTGGCTGTTTATTAAATTTGTTCCAGTATATTAAGTATTTATATGTATTATTATCTTTGACTAACAAAAGCATATAATTTGTTCACTTTGGGGTAGTTAAGATCAAACTGTGTAACTTTTTAGAAATATTTATTTATTTATAATCATAAAAATTAAAAATTTACACTAACACTGTTCAAAACTTACCTGTAGTAAACTTAGATAAGAACCATCTCGATCATGTCTGATTTTAAACAAACCAATTAGCATTGATATCGGCCCACTTATTAATTACGAGGGATGAAGTCATAAACAAACTCACACACACATACACACCCACGCATACACAAATGCACACGCACACGCTATTGCACATACGCTGACACAAACACATAAACCTTATAACAATTTTGGGTCGGGTGTTAGATAAATTGTAATTGTACATACAAAAATAATTATATCCATACATCAGACAGTGTACAACACAATTTTATATAAGACACGTTAAAAAAGCGAGTATCGAGTATTCAAGTACAAGTTCACTGTTATTAGTCCCTTGGAAATTCTATTAATAACCTTATTTAGTTAATGTATCTTAAACTTATTGTAAATATGGAGTCACATTAAAGGTTTTTGTCTGGTATCTCACAATAGAAAACGTTTTGCATAGGTCAAAGTGTTATAGAAAAAACAACGGACTACTAATAAGTTGAAAACTACATTTTTTTCAGATTTTCTACTTATTTTTTTTAACAATAATAATAATAATGAATTATCTTTAGAAAAAGAATCTTCACGCCCATATCCCCAGGTAAGCAGAGGCACAACTAGGGCACCCACGACTAGCCGAAGACACTAAGCCCCACAATGTGATAGGTGGCAAGCCTATTGCCAACCGGGCACATATCCAATCCCGAGCAATATTTTTTTTTAGAAAATTGAAAAATCCAAATTTTCTTTTTGTTGCCCGACCCGGGATTCGAACCCGGGACCTTATGCAGTCAAGTCCAACACCTGAACCGTTAGACCACAAAGATCTTTATTTCACGTAAACCTGCAAGAGGCACCCGAGACGCGTCTATACAATAATAAATCTACCACCGGAACTGAACGCGGCCGCACACTGAGAAGATCCGGCAAGAAACTTGTCTTTGTCTTTTTTTCTTATTTTAAAATATGTTTACAATGGTTAATGTAATGATACATTATATTTATAAGATTGGCATGAGGAGCAATTAATCCCAAGCCGTCCTAACCGCTAAATCGACGGGTCCTACGTAAACTGGTACAAGCAGCAAAATGTCACTAACGTTTTTATGGCATCATTCGTACTTAAACAACCAAAAAAATAATTAAAATTATTAACGCAGTTATTTTCCTTAAGGATTCAAGTATATCATTTCAAAATTTCAACTTTGTACGTTGTATAATGTTAAAGTTACACGCATTAAAACATACAAATCGCTCTCCTGTAAAGTTGTGCAACTGCATTTGTACCAGTTTACGTAGGACCCGTCGAAATATTCAGCAATGTTGTGATAACCCTTTTCATTTAATTTACATTTGATACATTTCTTAAATTTATAAATTGGAAGTTCTTTCATATAATTGGGAAGTTTATTGTAGAATTGTATACATTGGCCCATTAAAGAATAGCTTACTCTGTGGAGACGAGACACATGCACAGCAAGATTATTTTTATTCCTTGTATTGACACAGTGTATATCACAATTTCTTTTAAATGAATTCGAATTTCTGTGAACATATATTAAATTTTCAAAGATATACTGGGATGCTACAGTTAGAATTTTCATTTCTTTGAACTTTTCTCTCAGGGAAACTCTTGGGCCTATGTTATAAATTGCCCTTATGGCTCTCTTTTGTAATATAAATAAAATATTTACTTCGGCAGAACGAATTTCATAGGACACGATGCTGTGAAAATAACGAAAATAAACCATCCTAGCGGTTTCAACATCAGCTAATTGTCTCATTCTTGTAACAGCATACGCTGCCGAGCTTAACCTAATTACAAGTTTATCAATATGCGGGCCCCAATTCAATATTTTATCAATTGTTATTCCTAAAAAGTAATAGAATCTATAAGGTCCAACTTGTTCCCATTAATTTGTACGTTGGTATCTACTTGCTTCACATTTGGCATTGAAAATTTAATACAATTAGATTTTTTTTCATTAAAAAAAGTTGTTAATTTTTAAATAGTATTAATTTTTTAAGTGTTGTGTAAAGTAACCTTTTAATGTTACAAGTAACGTAAAAACTTTGACAAAAAACCAAGTGTGTGACAAATTTTGGTACGGAAGAGCGTGAACACCATGACATACAAGTATTTGTTTAATACTTAGTAGATTGGTCTTAACTTTTCAAAAAAAGGTTACTATTTTTAAAGAAACTTAACAATTTTTCATTTTAAACATAAAAATACTATATGATTGGTTGCTGATACAAAAAACTTTAATGGTGTTTAAGAAGTTAGGATATTATGCCACTTTGGTAAGTTTACCAGCTACCTTAACCTGTGACGCTGACGCTTTTGTGCGAGTAGTAAGAAAATGTTGTTTTCTGCGTTTCTCCTCTTTATCATCTCTTTGCCTCACTTGAACTTTGGTTGTTGAGTATAAGTCAATTTCTTATTGACTACTTTAAAAAAAAAAGCATCAGTGGACTTCTAATGCTATTAGCACACCGACGCGTTTACATATTATTGTTTACATATTAAAGGTCAGGTTAAAGTAAATTTGTGGTATCAATCTTGTCAGGTCGTTAAATTGTACCATCTCAATTCCTTTTCCACAGTTACGCAGAGGTCTGCCGCATTCAAAACCCTCGGTGTTCCAATAGCATTAATGTTTTGTGGATTAGAAGAAAAATATAACGAAATTTCCAAGCGACAGCTTTGTTTGAACCTCTGCCAGAATTCTTCATGACATCACTCATTCATGGATATGAATCCGCGTCGAACATAAAGGAATTTTTAAATATTTTCTCAAAGATAAAATATATTCTTTAACATTAGAGTTCAACAGGTCTAGAGTCTTTGAACACCAGTTTCCATTCTTTGATCGATAAGTTCATTTTTAGGGTTCCGTAGCCAAAGGCTGAAACATTTCGTATGAGGTTCTCATAGGTTCGTCATTTCTGTCTGTATGACAGTCCGTATGTTATAGTTACTTTTCTCCGAAACTGTTTAAACTTGGTAAGTAGATGTATTATGTCAACCGAATTAAGATTTTGAAAAAAAAATAGAAAAAAATAATACATTTTGGGGGTTTCCCTTCCTTCATTTTTTATTATTACTCAATTTTTTTCATCAAATTCATAAGTGTGGGGTAGCTATAAAAATGTCTTTCATAATGATATTGAGGTTTCTACCATCATTTTTTTCTTAACTGAATATTTGCGTTAGAGACACTTTGAATATGGTAAAATATATGATGTACGTTACCATGTATACTTCCACCGAAAATTGGTTTGAACGTAGTAAGTAGTTTTTTTTAATAGGCACAATAACATAGATACTTAATACAGTTGTAACTCTTTAGCAAGTGATGGCGAAATGTAGCTAAACACCAACGGTTGTTTTGTCTTTTCCATGGCATCGTGTGATACTTACTTCTGAGTGGCTGCCATCTCACCAGTCACCATCATCCCCTCCCCCCCTTACAATATGTCGTAACTCATAAGTCATAAACCGTAATCACCGTTACCTGTGTCTGAACTGAAAGAACTTAATAGATTATGCTACGGAACCATTCATGGGCGAGTCCGACTCGTACTTTACCGCTTTTATTTATGATACAAGACAAACAAGCTGACGGATTTCGTGATGATAAGAAATACACACCAAAAATAACAACTGAGTGTTATTACACGGGACTATCGAGCCTCTCGTATAAATACACATACATAAATATCTTCACGCCAAGTCCCTGACGGGGTAGGCAGAGAGTATCGAGTGCCAGACTTCACGATCCTGACAAACCTGTCTCGCTTCTTCACATTCATTACCCTTTTCACACAAACACGCCGGTTTCGGAGACTGTTGACACAACCCTCAGATAATATCCGATTGATCGTATAAAAAAATGGTTATTAGTAGTGTCTTTGACTAATATCCAAAATACAGGTATATAATTCATTATTCCCCGTGTTGGTCCGGGCTCTTAACTTACTTTTGCTCGAGGCCTTACATCCCGGCCTCAGGTTGGCAACACACCATTACCACCTTTGGTGTCTCAAGGCGGCGTGAATTTCTAATCATCAGGTAATCCGTCTGCTTGTTTGCCTTCTATTATTAAAAAAAAAACATTTAATACCTTTGGAGTTGTGGTACCAAGTTGTACCAAGGTGTGTAACTTGTCCAAGGGATATTTATTATTATTACTATAAAAAAGAAGTCGAAAATATTACCTCTTTTTCTTTCAAAGTCCATACAGAACAATTAAATCGCGACATTATGTTAATAATATATCAGAGGAATCGGTTTTTGGAGTTTGCAAAATTATAACCTTGAAATGAAATAATGACCTCCCGAGAAGCTAACAAATACACGGGTAAAACTGCGGACGAGTAGTATATTACAAATCAAAAGCCTAGTTTTAATAAAGGCTAGGTTTTTTAAAAAAAAATCTAAAAATGGCGCATTGAGGTGGTATGGAAAATTGAACAATACTAATCCGCTCGTGAAAGCTTCCAGCTGGAGCGCAACATGAAAGGCTATTCAAAATATCTGTGTCACTGTTTTGGAAGCCTTTATAACAGCCTTTCCCAAAGTGGGCGATAACGCCCCCATGTGGGCGCTGGAAGCCTAGAGGGGGGCGGTATAAATCTTGAAAAAAATGTTTTTTTTTTAAACTAGGCGCAACAAATATGTTATTGAGGTTATTGACAAGAAAAAAACGAGGGGGGGGGGCGCTACAAAACAACTGATTTTCAAAGTGGGCGTTACATGAAATAAGTTTGGGAACCTCTGCTTTATAATATTTGCTAACCTACCTATTTTCTAATAGAGGAGGCAAATAGGTAAGTGGGTCAAATATATATATAGCAATCACTCCCTTGGACAACCGCTACACCAAGAATATCACAGACTTTCAAAAGGAAAATGAAGATTGCTTAGTAGTAGAATTAATTTGGGACTACCTCTGCTGATAACTGATTCAACAAAGGTTATGTACACCTTGAACATAGGCTTTCTTACCTCCAAGGAAAAACAGGGGTGTAACTAGTTTGTATGTCTCTGGTATCATATCTTTTGAACGAATTATCTAATTTGGATAGAATCTTTAGTTTTCATGGTCGGCACTTGATGGATATTCCATTGTATACCCACTTTTTAAGGTGAACTCTTGTACTTTTCCACAATACATTAACCAACCGGTTTTACTTTTCACAGCATTTTATAGTTTACAGAATGTTAAAATAAAACAGATTTATTTATCTTTAGTTACAAAACCCTGATGATGCTGTTAAAAGTGAAACCGGTTGGCTAAAGTGTAACATGAAGCGTTAAATAAAGTTTAGTGTGGAAAAGTGCAAGAGTTTACTTTAAAAAGTGTGTCATTTGTATAGGACTTTTATAGGGCTAAAGTGATCTATGTAATTTCGTCGTACATAAAACTGAAACTATTTTTTTCATCGTCAATAAAGTATATTATATAGATAGGTTTGAACTATCGGAACATAGTGTTTCTTACCCCCAAGGAAAAACAGGGTTGTAACAAGTTTGTGTGTCTCTAGTATCGTATCTTTTAAACGAATTATCTAATTTGGATATAATCTATAGTTTTCATGGTCGGCACCTGCTGGATATTATAATGGATAAAAATGAGTTCGTGAGTACTAAATATGTGTTTTCTAAATACAGTAATCATATTTTTAAATAAAGAAACATCACTTATAATTTATTATTTTGTAAATAGCCTACCGGTTTGGCTTATACAGCATCATCAGGTCCTAAACTTAAACTGCTAAACGGTGTTTTACTAAAAATATTGTGTAGTTTAATTGATTTAAAAATATGAATATTTGGAAGTTTTACGACATAAAGATAGTAACTTTAAAACCAGTTTTTTGGTGAACTTGGTTGTAGCTTACCAATCGCTCAAGTTCCGTCAATAACTTATCCAAACCAATCAGCAACATTGTTTAATGTGGCTGACTAGTGTCCTATTTATACGGAACCCTTTCTCGGAACAATGGTTTAGTCACGCGGTCAGGAATAGCAGAGCTTAGGTGATGCCATGAACTTAGCAAACTGTTTGCTAAGTTCATGGCATGATTTATATGACTTTTATGTTAATATTTATTTACATGATTCTCGTGATTGTATGACTATCAGAGTTGCTATATGCAGCAAGGTTCAGTAAAATTATTTATTTTTTAAACTAATAATTGGTATAGATAATAAGGACTAAGAAACTTCGGAGAGTAATTATTTATGAAAAAAAAAATTTTTTTTTTCTTCACTTCGTTAAAAGTGAAATTTAAAAGTGAAGTGTTTTATCTATATCCAACAAGACGTAGAAGAGTGAATTCTGTAAACGGCAGATATTAAAGAATGGGTGCAGTCAACTAAATATGGACGTAACAACACATTGCACCATTACCAGATTTTATTTACGTCGAATCTACTGAACCTGTCGTAACGAAATTTGGCAGGTAAGATTCAGAGAAAGAGGGATACATTTACTAAACGGGGTTCCCGTGGGAGAGGGGTACAATTCAAATTGTAAATCGGGCCATATTTCATTAGAATGTAATCTTGATTTAATAGTCTGGTCAACAAGTGCCTTTCTGGTCAACTTTTTTCAGCAGTCTCCGAAAATTATGATTGAGGTGTTATTCGATTTGGAATGGCATCTAGATAGTTTTCGAAAAACAATAAAGTTCCGCAAATAAAAATTACAAAAGTTGTTAACAATTAACTAAAAAAAGGGGTTTAGTTTTTTGCAAATATCTCATAAACTAATTAAGAATATTTAAAATTTGAAAAAAGATTCAGAAAGAGGAGAAAATTTCCTAAAAAAGTCTTG
>NJDC01058280.1:19845-67386 GCA_002245475.1 Calephelis virginiensis
CGTGTTCAACTCCCAGGTCGGGCAACAAAAATTTAGATATCGTATATTTTCAATTTTCTAATAAAAATAATGTTGCCCCGGAATTGGATATGTGCCCGTTTGGCGTTAGGCTTGTCACCTATTACATTGTGGGACTTAGTGTCTTCGGCTAATCGTGGGTGCCTTGGTTGTGCCTCTGCCTACCCCTTCGGGGATATGGGCGTGAAGATACTAAATCTATTATATGTAGCTAGATGACATGCTCTTTTAAATCGAAGTCGGTTTTTGCAGTATTACTGCGCTTTGAACCCATGTAACAAAGTTATTGAATTAAATATTTTGGCAAGGGAAAGTAGCACACCATTTAATCTCATTAAAACTGACGTTGCAAAATAGTAATTTATTATTTTCACTAAGTATGATATATGACAAATGGCCCCAATAGGAAAGCTAGCTGTAAGTCTGTTAAACCTGACCTGCAAATTGGTAATTTGTCATTTTCATAGTAAGTATAAATTATGTCTCTAATAAGAAAATTACTTTAATACGAACTTGTACTCATTCTTCTCATTTCTAAAGTTAATAAAGTTTTTTCTTTCCTCTTATAACGATAATTAAAACAAGAAATTAAACGCATTTAACTCAAACTAATTACAAATTTCACCAAACACAAAACATTTTCACAGCCAAATTAACACCTCAAAGTATGTCTTTACTACTTGAATTATAAAGTTAACGAGACTAAAGCTATTCAATCTCTTTTGTTTTCTTTAAATTGAAAGAGGATAAAATTAATACCTAAGTTTTAGTATGCAAAGCATAACAGACACCACTTTCTTAATAAATTCACTTCCTAAGTCAGTGTAGGTAAAAAAAGCTAAACAATGACGAATCATATTGCAAGCAGGTAGATAGCACAACTTTAATAAGGTGAACTTGTAGCGCTCACGATCTTACAGAGCCGATATCGTGGGAACTACGAGTTGATTATCTTTGTAGGGCTGGCACGTCTTAGTTATGGGGTACTAGATCAAAATCATCGTTGCCTTGCACGACGTCATTATGTGTGGGAAGGTTTAAGTTTAAGCGGAGACGAAAGGTTAAGGTATTGAGACTTTTTTTATGAAAAAGCAGGAAAAAAAAGCGGATTGCCTGATGGTGATTGATTAACTTGGTCTACGAATAGCTCTCATATCAAAAAAGTGGTGTATTTTGAATGAATAAGCTTTTTTCTCTTTTGAGTCTTATTGTTTTGGCTGGCTACTGGTTACAAAAATAAGCAGTGCATGGTAATATTACCTTAGATAACCGCCACATACTAACATGGCGGAGGAGAGATTTGGTATTCTGATAGAATCTTATAAAATCAAAACGACAACTACCTGAGAAATAACACGATAACACTGATTAGACTGATCACCGCTATAGATGTAAACCCGGATTACCTGTTTGGAGTCTGAGTCTGTTGATGGAAGGTGTTGGTACTATGCTTTAATATAACGTTATTTAAATGAGATAGGCATAAATATAAAAAGTCTAAGTCTTTTTCTGATTATAGAATTAAAATTTCCAAGTTTGTGTCAACCCTAGCTTCTTACCTGATTTTTAATGGCGGTCATTCCGCCACGTATCTAGATGGTGATAATAATGCTATTCAACTGTCAAATCTGTTAAAGTCATAATTGTTGACACAAGTGCAGTCGGCGTGTAAGGCTTCAATTATTAAGATTTATCATGAATTGTTTGGAATACATTTATATAACGGTACTATTAATTAATTATAAATATAATTGTTTGTTTAGATGTTGTCACGCTATCGCCCGAGTTTAACGTTAATTGACTTTTGTATGCCAACACTTGATAAGTAAGTATAAAACATTGAATGCTTAGACGTTTGAACGCCTCGTTGGTCAACCATGGGTCCATTTCCCGACGGGGTCAGGCATTTATGTGACGAACATTTAGATATCTGCATTTCATATTTTCTTAACATAAGCATATCATTTATTTACTTAGGGGCTAGATTCAAAGTGTCCAGGAATATTTATATTTTATTTATTTATATAACAATACAGAAACCAAACAAGACAAGATCTTATAAAAGCAAGGGGATATTAATTAATGTATTTTTGTATTTACACAAAAAGCAAAAAAAATAACAATAATAAATTAAATAAAAACAATGCATAATATTTTTGCTAAAATTATGTTTGCAAAGATTATTTTTGATGAGATATGTGTGCTGTGCTTTCGTCTTTAGAATCTATCTTCAGTGCAAGTTAAAATATATTTACTTAATATATTGCTAAATGTAAATAAAACGGTTTAAAAAGTTGTCGAAATGTGTATGAGTCATTACTTTTGGATATAATATAAAAAACCACAAACAAAAATGTCTGAAAATGTGTACCAAACACGAGGCAAATGCTGAAATTGAAATGTTATTGTTATACTGATTTTCAAAGTAAATAAAATGTCTACTTCTGTGCTAAAGACCGGTACTATAAATATACAAAAAGGGACTAACATAAAATTCATGAATACACGGCAAGTTTGTTATTTATATCTGTAATTTTTTGGACAATGTTTTACATAACTTACTTAAAATCCAATATCAGGTGAAATAGAAGACAACTGATATTTTAACATTATTTCTTTTTTGTTCAACCCTATTTGACTTTCCAAGAATGATTCACATTGATACAAATTGTTAGATAAGTCACGAGTTTCTTCGAATACAGTTTTATAACGGTGATAATTACTTGCACCTCATTGGTCTGATGGTGTCATGGTGGTAAATATTGGATAAATACTGAGCTCGACTCCGAGGTCTTCTCTCTCTTGAGGTCCCGGGTTTGATGCCTGGGTTGCCATTATGAAAAAATGTATATACAATTTTTTATCAAAAATAAAGTTGCAGGGACTGGATAAGTGTGCCCAGTTAGCGATAGGCTTGCCACCTATCATATTATTGGACTTAGGTAGTGTCATATCTATTCTTGAGTGCCCTGGTGCACCTTTGCCGACCTCTTCAGAGATATGGGCGTAAAGCAACTTTTTTCTTTTTTTTAAATACTGAGTTCGAGATATAAAAAAAACCTGGGCCAAAACTTGTCCTAGATCAGCAGTATAAACCTTCAACATAGGAAGGAAGTAATGTGGTTGTCGAACGATATTTATTGGTAGTATAATAGGCATAAAACTTTCTTGTAATCTCAATAGGAAATAGGTGTTATATATTATGTAAACCTCAAGATCTCTGTATCCCTATTAACCGCATAATAAATGAATTAAATTTAATAATTTATATAACCGATAATAATGAGCTACAACAGTGCTGGTACCAGGCACCTTTGAGACTTCCCCACCAAGAACCGTGTAACACTTGGTGCCAGTTTATTTGCCACGAGCACCGTTACCATGGCTAAATGGTAAGCTTCTGTGGCTCTAGACTGGATTTGAACTCAAACACCAGCGTTCGTAATTATAAACTGCATAATGTGGTAAACTATGGAACGACTTCTTCTTTTTCCTGTCGCCTTCGTTGTCGAGCATCCCGTTGTTGGACTTCATAATGTTCGATTCCCAGATCGGGTAACAAAAAAAATCAATACAACTTTTAAGCCATGCTGTCATGTCTTCCTTATTAAGTTTTATTAACAGTCATAAGTCACTATATACAAAGTCTGACGTGACTTTGTATATAGTGTCTTGAGTAAATCGGTGGCTTCGTTACTCAAGCTCATCTAGTGAGATTTGGCGGCAGCGAGGAAATACACGATACGCTAATTTCTTCATGATTATTTCATTTGTGCGCTTTCCCTGAACAAAATTGTACAAAATGCCACCAAAATTGACTAATTTTACTCAATATAAACAAGAAATTTATTAATTAATAGCTGAATAATTTATATGGCAATCCTTGTTTTGCCATATAAATTATTTCTAGGAAAAAATGTTAAGTGTGGACAACCCTTATCACTAAGAGGTATGAAAAATAGATGTTGGCCGATTCTCGGACCTATTCAATATGCTCACAAAATTTCATGAGAATCGGTCAAGCCGTTTCGGAAGAGTACGGGAACAAACTTTGTGACACGAGAATTTTATATATAAGATTATGAAAAATTAAGACCATCTTCATTGACGATGGCTCCAAAACCCACATTTTTTTATAAATTTTATTACATATACTCGGGTTTGCACAAACGGGTGGCCAGTATAAGTTTGAGTTAATTGCAGATTTGTAACTTATTACTACCGCATAAGTTGGGTTGGATTGTTTTTTTTACATCCCTTTCAGCTATCTGAAATTGTCCGTTTGTTTGCCCCCACTAAAAACAGTCCTGACCCTGAATATAATAGCTCCTTTCCCATTAAGCCCGAGTATTACATAACATTAAATTGAACAATTAATCAAAGTGATTGACCACTTAGGAAGTTAAATGATTTTATATAAATAATACCATCAGACACGAGTTAATTGCATCGAGCGTTGCAGTATGGGGTATTGGGGGTAGGGTAACCACACACGTACAAAAATTCAGGATAGTTGATATAATTTTACAAATGATGTTTTGCAGCCATAACATCATTGTACGCCATTGTCTTATTTCGTGATAGAGGGAAGAGCACTCCCTAAACTTATAAACGTGTCATAAGACGATGACGCTCCAGTGACATCTATGGTATCTATACACAACGTTGTCATGACATTACAGTAAAAGAGTTTGCTATCTTGATATCGTTGTTCACTTGTTAGGTTGGCCTAACCTCAAAATAAGTCAATGCTTTCAATGATCCACAAAACATCGGAAATCTTAGGGAGACCTGTCACAATCTAGGCCATATCTGCCATATTTTGTAAAACAATTATTTCTAATTTTTGATATTTATCAAAATTATTTTTATAAACAAACATGAAACATTTGCAACTTCCCACTACGAAATGCAAATCAATCATTACATTTTTGTGTAAGTACGTACTTTAAAAAAGTACTGTGCTTTTGAACTACTATTTATTTAAGTATTGTATTGCAGAATTTGTGTAGTACCCGTACAAGAAGCAGAAATTATGCTTACTTACATTCATTTGAGTGATTTGTCCAGAAGTATTTATTTAATTAATTGAATAAACACTTGAAGTAATTCAAAGTTATCAAAAGAAAGTGTTATGCTAATTATTGTATTTTTATAATGTGAATAAACAGACATAAATTGCTACGCTCAGTGGAATGAAGCTTTGAATACGTGGTTTGGTTATCACATTTGTGGTAAAACATACATTAGCTAATGTAACCACAAGAGTAAAAAAATATTCAGGATACTTTCTCTTATTCTTCTTCTTCTTATAATAAGGCTTTGATTTAAATAATTGTTTGAAATTAAAATAAAAATTGAAATTTTAATGAAAGAAATTAGTGTTATAAAATATTTATTAGTACTTTATTTCTGCGGTTCAATGGGAACTCTATTAATAAATTAATTAAAATTCAAATTGTTGTTTGATTTATGCTTTCTTATATAAGTACAAAATGTGATGTACAAATGCACAAAATTATACGTTTTTTTCTCATCAACATTCTATTAATCTGAAATGCTTACTTGTTCTTCTGCATCACGTCATTTACATTTTTTTTTAATTCCTAAAAAAAGCATTATGCTATACTCTATAGACTATAGATAGATCTGAATCGTGAGATAGCAACGTTTAGGGACTGAATATTGAGATACTGGGCAAGATAGTATATCATCACTACATGATATAAAACAAAGTCGCTTTCTCTGTCACTATGTCCCTTTGTATGCTAAAATCTTTAAAACTACGCAACGGATTTTGATGCGGTTAATTTAATAGATAAAGTGATTGAAGAGGAAAGTTTATAAGAATATTTTATACCCGTGCGAAGCCGGGCCGGGCCGCTCGTTAATTATAATTAGTAAACACATTAATTGGATCTTGCAACCAAGTGTATGAAATTTGGAATGCTACTAATTACGGCTAAAGTAACCATCAATGTGGAAAAGAATTCAGGATGCTTTCTCCAATTAGTTAATAGGGCAATTATTTATTTTCTTTAATTCCGTAAAATTTTAAAAAGGTTAAGATTTTAAATGTGGTTTCATAATGTAATTGTGAAGAAAACATATAACTTTACCGTCTAGGACCAGCGGTCACTAGACAAGTTCTGTCGCGGAAAAAAAATACAACTATTTTGTCATCTGCCGAATGCTACCAAATACACGGTGATATCCGTACAAACACAGTATTTTTGGAAAATACGGTCAACAGTACCAAGTTGATACCGTGTTTTTCCTGGAGTATTTTGAAGTGGACAAACAATTTATGACTTAGGTATATGTTGTAACTAATTATAAACGACCAGTTTATTTGTGAAATGTACGTGAAACCTATCTTAATAAGTACAGATTCTTTCGGAAATATTATTCTTATTATTTTGATTGCTGGAAAATTCTCCAAATGCCATAGATTACTAAATTAGGTTTTACGGCAGCCATTAAAATAATGTTGTTGTAGAAGAATAAAACTGTAGTGTACTGTAAACCCTTTTTGATTAGTTATATATTCTTATGAAATAGCATGTCCTGAGTAACTGATTCATCATAGTCGAGCAAAAATCAGTAAGCATATTTACTGCCACGCGAGCAAAGCCGCGTGCAACCTTTAGTAATTATATATACCAATTATTGGTAATGGATTTTTACTAAACGTGAGGATAAATACATTTTTTTCTCGAGCGCAGACTTATCTGTCGTGAACTATAAATACTAAATTCTGACGTCTGAACTCTTCTGAATTCGTCTGTATGTTTTTTTTATTATTATGTATGATAAATCATTTTTTTTACTATATGAACTAATACTGATGATTTTCGTTCAGTTTTAATAAAATTTGATCAAAATCCAAGGACTAGTTTAAAATTATAATTAATAACGCGTTTTTTTTATGATAATGGAAGGCAAACAAGCAGACGGATTTTCTGATGGTAAGAAATGACTCCTAGAGACACCAAAGGTGGTAATGGTGCGCTACCAACCTAAAGCTGGGATGTAAGACCTCGAGCAGAAATAAATTTACCGGCTACCTTATTCTCCGAACCGGAACACATCAATGGCAAGCTCTGACGTTATAACGGCAGACATAGATTAGACGGTGGTACTAATCCAGGTGCGTTGCTGCAAAACTCTACCACCTGGTAGGTTGTCACGGTGTTAGTGACAATAAGCCTATGCTCGTGCTTTTACGAGCTGCCTGGCAGGAAGGCAGATGGTATTCTGCAAAGGAGCCCGGACCAACACGGGGAAATAATGTTATAATAAAATATCATTTTTGTAGATTTTTGCATGTGTGTTCAAGCGGTTCAGATGTCGGACTTGACTTCATGAGGTCTCGGGTTCGAATCCCGGGTCGGGCAACAAAAAGAAAATGTGGTTTGTCTAATTTTCCAAAAAAAAAACGTTGTTCGGGATAAGATTTGTGCCCGGTTGGTGATAGGCTTGCCACCTGTCACATTGTGGGACTTAGTCCTGGTTGTGCCTCTGCCTACCTCTTCAGAGACTTCTTCTGAAGATACCTTGATTAGTTAACCGTAAGCTAATGCTCACATCATAAGGTCTACTAACGATAACTGGTCACGGATAGATGATCATTTGGGACGCCAACAATGAGCCCTTTTAAAACAGGAAATGCATACCGCCATTAAAATAGACATGTCGGTTTTGAAATATTAAACTCACTATAAATCTAGGTGTTGTTTGCTCGTGGAATCGTAAATTGCTTTTAGCTTTAACTCTTAGCCATAAGTCTGAAATAATTTAACCTAGATGTGAATCATTCTTACACGGTGCTATAATTAAACTTCAAACTATAAACTAGCAGTTCATGATTTTGTTCACATAAGATTAATCTTTTGCTAAATCGAATAGATTCAGTTTGAAGAATATCCAGAATATGGCTCGGAACCGATACCAAACGTACAGGTTGTATACTGGTACTAAGAGGTTCTTGCCATTTCGAAATCTCGATTCTTTTAAAGTGGGTATCCGTACTCTGTACCGGTATCGTTCCGGTACTGATACATAGCAAACATATGTACCAATATATATATTAATACATGATGCCAAAACTTTGGACCCCTTTTTAAGAAAATAGCGCGGTCGCAGGAGCATAAAATTTGGCACACTTATAGTTTATGTGTAGGAGAAGTGCAGAACGCTAATATTTTTCAATAATAATGCTTATAAAGTACATTAAATCAATAAATAAAACATTGCCCACATTACCATGCATTTGACACACTCAAACGAAAATATTGACGGCAATGATAAAAGATCACAGATGGCGCACTAAAAAGTTTGGAAACAAAGTAGTTGATCTTGAGAAATGAAGATGGCGTTCTTATCAACAAGATATTAAAATTTATCGTGGTCAAATTTCGACTAGTAGGCGACCACTAGTACAAATAAATACCTACACCTAATGAGGTCCCGTTAATTATTGGTGAGGCGTTGCCAATTTTGTGTTTCAGGTATTGGTATTATTTAAATCTGTCAAGAGGAATAAAGGTATCTTCGATTGAAGACAAAATATTACGTAATATATTTTCTGATATCGGTAATGTGGAACCATGGAAATTATAAAACCAATAGTACCGGTAACTGGTACCGGTACTAACAGTATCTGTGGATAACGTCTTTAGTGTCGATGTTGCTCCAAAGCCGCTACTAAGGGTTCCCAAAAATGCCAGTGTCTCAATCCTTGCGTCCAGAATTCTACATTATCGAAATAGATCTAATTTATGGCCATTTTTGAGGTCACGTCACGTAATTTTCGGCATTAAGTTGGGCATCCAAAACAAAAATGAACATGAACAATAGGGCCAACACATTATCCAAACATGTACTTAAAAACATACAATTCGAAATTCCAAAACCATAAAATCATCGTCAAATAGGAGGCTATAAATCATTAAGAGAGATGTTAACTTTGCTATAAACATTATAAATGCAGTAAAATTACACTAAACCGACTTTAATTTAAAAATTATGTATTCGTAGTAAAGAATAATAGAAAGTATGAAAATTTTAGGTGGTAGAGTTTCGCAGCGACTTACCCGGGTTGGTACCACCGCCTTACCTATTCCCGCCGACATAACGTCATGACGTGTTCCGGTTTGGAGGGTAAAGTAATCGGTAAACTTACTTTTGCTCGAGGCCTAACATCCCGGCCTCAGGTTGGCAACGCACCACTACCACCTTTGGTGTCTCTAGTTGGCGTGATATAATAAATAAATACACGAACCGAAAGTTTCTTTAATTTTTGGAAGTCTGCAGGCAATACTAATTTCTTCAGTATTTCGTTTAGTTAAAGAAAAACATTGATGCTTGTTCACGTATTTGCGGATTACGAAACACAATACAAACATACATAACCTTACCGTACTAACGGTTCTTTGTACCGCTTGGTGATTGACGTTTCTCTTGATGCTCATTAGGTTTTAGCTTTGTGTATTGAGTATTGTAATGATGTTTAACGTTGGATTAACGTCTTACCTGATGCTAATGACCTGACTTTATGAATGACAGACCTTGTGTCAAACTTTTCACCATAGAGGTTCAAGTTTGTTCAGGTTATTTTAAATACTATGTATTTATGGTTTTCCCAACGGAAAAAATTGGAGACGAGAGCCGGATTGCTATTGGTTTAGAATTTTTGTGTTTGCAGGTAATACCTATGCATCTCTAGCAATCAGACAATTTTAGAATTTAGACTTTAGATTCCCATTTAAAAACACAATAAAATACACCTAATTAAGAAATTGATGCCGTCTAACAAAAAAAAAAATTTCTACGTTTGCTAAATCGCTAGAACTTTTTGTATTTTAGATTAATATTAATACCAGTATTTGCTACAAATGGAGTATTGATGTTAAATTCAAATGTGTGTTTGTTTTATCTTTTTTAACTGACTTCGATAAAAGGAGGAGGACTCCCATATTTATAAGTATGTTGATCGATTTATTCGTCATCTAGATTAGATCTAATGAAGGAATCCCGTGAAAATCTAGAAAAATCTTAATCTTTATGTACACAAATTACTTACTTATTGAAAGCGAAGTCGATTTTTGTAGTTTTATCGTGATTAAACTATTTCATGCGGCAATGGAGAGATGTTGTGGTATATTTTTTATATGTGGAGATAAAAAATGTGTTAGAAAAACAAAAAACTTAAATGGGACACTTTTTGTCCCCATACCTAAACAGAGTCACGTGAAAGAAGATAAATAAATAATTTTAATATGCCGGCGTGTCTGCGGGTAATAGATTGTTTTTATGTAACATTTAATAAAGACATAATAAGTAAATAAAATATTTTTTCGCCATTTTTAGTAATGTCTTCATTATAAATAGCTCTTAATCCCTTTTATAATATGTATAGGTCCATTAGAAATCCGCAGGCCAAAGTAAGTGGCTCTCTGCGGAAGGGTGCAGATATGACGTAACATCTAGGGGATGATGCTGCGAAGATTGAAGGGTGCTTGAGTCTGAGATATGACATTATGGCTTTTAGATATTCCATAACGTTTTATGGGGAACGTGAGTGGATTTAAACGGAGATACGTTTCAAGATTACAGATAAAAAGGTTAAGTGAAAATTGTTTCAAGGATATGCACTTCAAGGTGATTTTTTAATACAGGTACAGAAATAAGTGAAATATGATAAAATCGTACTAAAGGACATGTCGATCACAAATATAATAAGCTACTATTTTCATACCGGATAAGCAGATGACTCTCCTGATAGTAAAAAACAATGCCATCATCTATAATACTCTCATTACTGGTACCGTGATGATTTCTGAAAAAGAATCCTTAGAAGAATATAAACCTGATCTCTAATAATAATCACAACAGACCCATCTCAGTGATAGTAAAGCTAAATTATTTTTACGACTTGTCAGGGGCTGGTAATGCCGTCTCACCTTTTTCTGTCGCCATAACATCAGGACTCATCGTTGTCGTGACTCTTCCACCACAGTTTAATCACTGGTGTACTACTTTTAATTGCCACCAAATAGTTTCGATATCAATAGTAAGTAAGTAAGTATCTTCACGCCCATATCCCCGAAACAGTAGGCAGAGGCACAACTAGGGCACCCACGACTAGCCGAAGACACTAAGTCCCACAATGTGATAGGTGACAAGCCTATCGCCAAAGATACTGTCTAAAGATACTATAGATTTGCTGTCTTTTGGTCGGGATCTAACTACACGTCTGGCTACCTATCTTTACATGTATGTCCAATCTCTTCTGACGAGTTGGTGAATCATCTCAGGAAAAGTTCAAAAACACTTTTCGTTTCAAATAAATAATACAAATAAAAAAGCTAAGACAAAACTGCAAGTTAATGAATTTAGGAGGAGCGTTACAACATCCGAATACCGGCTCAATTTGGATCCTTTGATGTCACTTGTCACCGCTTATCTGTCACTTGTGCTTCGATAGGGTTGTCAAAAATTCAAAAAGTTTATGATAATATGTTTTTAATATATGGCATTCGACAGCGAACAAGCACGAGGTTTTCCTGATGGCGTGTAGACACCATAGATATTACAGCTGCATCGCTGTCTTGTGCCTATTGTGCAATTTAGCCTGCCTTTCGTACCGGAACGTAATATTTTCATAGGGAGGTCAAATGAAGTCGAAAACATTTTTTACAAGCAAGTAAAAGTAGTTGAAAATACATTATCATTTTTTTAAATTATTCGCAGCTGATAATGATTTAAATTTCTTTAAATAGGTAGAATAGACCATCTGCCTTCCTTGCCAGGCAGCTCGTAAAAGGCAAGCATAGGCTCACCGTCACTAACACCGTGACATCTGACTAGGTGGTAGAGTTTAGCAATGACTCGCCCGGATTGGTACCACTGCCTTACCTATTCCTGCCGCCATAACGTCATGACGTGTTCCGGTCCGGAGGGTAAGGTATCCGGTAAACTTACTTTTGTTCGAGGCCTAACATCCCGGCCTCAGGTTGGCAACGCATCATTACCACCTTTGGTGTCTCTAGGCGGCGTGAATTTCTTAAAATCAGGAAATCCGTCTGCTTGTTTGCCTTCCAATATCATAAAAAAAATGTGATAAATCTAAATTGTTTTCGAGAAGCCCGGTTTAAGTAATGCTGGATGATTTGTGCTCATTATTTCGGGGCTTCTGTTGTTTGATACGGTTGACACTGCGGTAGCTACACCCAGTGCATTGTTGCTTAGCGCTCTACCGCCAGTGGTCTGGTTTATAATGACCCGTGTAACCTATGCTCACCTCTTATGAACTCCCTGGCTAAGGGGCAGCCGATGGTTTATCTTACGCTTCCGAGTCGGATCAGTAAGGGGAAAATGTATGTCAGAAAAACATATATATGCAAGTTAGGTATAATAGTAATAAGTGGGTGCTATAGCTGTTACGTTCTGGAGAAAGCTTTAAGATTTTTTTATTTGTTGTTTCATATTTTGTAAAATTTTGTATTAATTTTTATTGAGTTCGTACTGTATTAACATTTAGGCTGCAATTTAAAATTTAAGGTATGTAAAATTTTGGTGAGATGAAATTTTGAATTTTACATCATTTGTTCCGTAATCCATGAATAAAGATTCAGACAAGATGTTATGTATTTAAATAAAACATCGCAATAATAATAATAATACACATTGTACTTTTTCTAAAATATCTTTAATTTACGAAAAAACTGTAGCGTGCGTAAATGACATTTTTAAGATGTGCCAACCCTTCAAAAATACGAAAACCTTAGACCTGAACCACACTGAAAAAATTATTGACCGCTGTGCTTCAAGCATGTCAATCACAAGTTTTACCTCATTAAAAATCAACTAATTGAGAACATCCGGATGTTTACGCTATATCCAATTATCAAAGTACCGGACATCATCTTTAAAATAGTTGTTATTACAATTATTGAATGCTAGAAATCAAAGCAATTTTCAACAGACTTTAAAAAGCAGGAGATACATTATTCGTCTATTTTTTTTATTTTGTTAACTTTTTAGGAGATAACGATAACCATTTTAATTTTTTTTAAGTTAAAATTGAATATATTCATCAAGATTCAATCATTTATTTTGTGAGCGTTTGAACTTTTCGACCTAAAGTGAAGCTTAAAAACAAAGTAAAATCGCCTTAAAACGTGAAAACGATGAAGCAATGCTATTTTTCTAAGAAAACTTTTTGGCGATTTTATGCCAAAGAGTAAGTAGTAAAAATATACAACCAAGATACATATTTATGTACATTTGAAACGTAAGTAATTGTGTTTAGGGTGCCGTAGCCGAAAGGTGATAATCGGAACTCTTACAGGTTTGACAATTCCATCTCTTACAGGTTTGACAATTTTATTAGTTAGTTAGTTTACTTAGTATTTTAAGTGGATACACTCCTTGAGTTGAGTGATTGGGATAAAAACATGCTTTTTGTCATAGAAACCAAACATACGTAATTAGAAAAATACTTTCTAACTAGCAGTTTCACGTAGTTTTGCCCGCCGATTTTGATGAAATAAAGCCTATGTTACTCAGGGATAATGTAGCATTCTGAGGGTGAAAGAATTTTTAAAATCGGTCCAGTAGTTTCGGAGCCTATTGATTTCAAACAAACAAACAAAAAATTAAACATTTCCTCTTTATAATATAAGTATAGATGTAAGCCTAAGTTCACATTTATTGTAGTTTCGTTAAGCGTGACAAAAAGAAATCAAGTGAGGTGACGAAAATATTAGTACAGAATACAAAGATTCATGCTTTAGAGAATATTATGAGTATGCGAATATGAATTTTAAATCTTCGGTACTAAGTTCATTTTAGACTGCAAATAAAACGATTCGTGTTGTTTAAAATATGGACCGGTTGGCTTCCTTTTGGTTCCCAGGGATGTATTTAGAAATTGAATAAATAGACTTCGACTGCGAACAAAATGATGTTAATGAATCTTAAGTTACTTTAAAGTCCGGTCCAACATAATTAATTGTTAGAATCTTCCCGACCGCTTTGTTAGTCGAGGGGTAGCCTACTCGCTTAACTCAACTAACCGCAAAGTATCGGGTTCGTTTCTCAAAGGGGGCACGGCACACATTAATATGATGAATATCGATGCTGTGTTTATTCCATTACCATAAAGCTAATTAATTCTGAACGTAAGTTTCGTTGACTCAAAACACAGACATAAAATTCCCCGTGTTGGTCCGGGCTTCTTTGCAGAATAGAACATCTGCCTTCCTGCCAGGCAACTCGTAAAAGGCGAGCATAGGCTTACCGTCACTAACACCGTGACATCCTACGATGTGCTAGAGTTTCGCAGCGACTCGCCCGGATTGGTACAACAGCCCTACTTATTCCTGCTACCATAACGTCCAATGCTTGCCGTTGACGTGTTCCGGTTCGGAGGGTAAGGTAGTCGGTAAACTTACTCTTGATAGAGGCTTAACATCCCAGTCTCAGGTTGGCAACGCACCATCACCACCTTTGGTGTCTCCAGGTGGCGTGAATTTCTTACCATCAGGCAATCCGTCTGCTGAAGGCAAATACTTCCAATTTCATAAAAAGATATGAATTACTTAGGTTACATCAAATTGTGTATTTTGTCAAATTTTTTTTTATTATTTATTTAATTATGCTAGCTTACGCTCGCTGCTTCAAGGACCGTGTTTATTTAATTTTATTGAAGGACGTGAGTATTGATTTTTGTTAATAATATTATATAAACAAGCAATTTTTGTTCCCTTGTAAGAAATACAAACCTGGCTTTCCTTTTTTGATAGATTGCTATTACTTGTGACTTGTACAGCATTCAAAGTTATGTAGTAATCTCATCACAATATTAATACGTGAAGAAAAACTTGGTATCTTTTTTTTTACGAAAATTGCGTGGACGAAGGAGTATAAATTTGGCACATTTATAATTTATGTATACTAGAAGTGCAGAATACATTTTTTGATGCTTCTAAGTGGCTTAAATAAAAAAATAAAACATTACACATACTACCATACATTTACACAAATATATTAATAACGATAAAAGATCACAGATGGCGCACAAACTATATTCATAAAGTTTGGGAACAAAGTCTTGATAAAAGAAGGTGGAGTTCTTATCTAAAATTATTTATATTTAATAACTTATAAATTAAATTGGTTATGGTTTCGACCAATGGGCGAGACCACTAGTTCCTATAGTCTGACTGATACAAAAATTATTGACGGATAATTAACATCTCGGCATCAGGTTGATAACGATACATTACTGTTTGCTGTATGTGGCGACTTGTGTTCTTCTCATCTGCCTCTGCTTGTATCTGCTTTTATGTGCTTTAATCACGCAAAAGCCATAATTTGCGTCTAGTAATCAACTAGCTGGCCAGACAGCTGTCGCTGTTCACGTCTTGCCTATAAACATTGATCAACCTACTCATAGCCGCAAAAATTAACACAAAAGAAAGAATTAGTGATATTGTGATATCCATTCACGTGAGAGTCGATGACCGAGGGTCATGGCGATTCATTTTTTTTTATCTCTTTATAATTGAGTAATTACACGAAACATTGTTTGTCCGCGATGGATTCCTAAACTGGCTAAAGGATTTTAATCAAATTTTCGCTCTTCAATGCAATTTGGTCTTCTGTGGTCTAGTGGTCTGAAGGCGGATTTGACTTCTAGGTCCCCGGGTCAGGCAACAAGAAAAGAGCAAATTTGTATTATAATTTCCTAATAAAAACAACGTTGTCCGGGAACTTGCTTGGCTTGCCCCTATCACATTGTGGGACTCAGTGGCTTCGCCTAGTCGTGGGTGCACAAGTTATGCTTCTCCCTACTTTTTCGTGAATATGGCGTGAAGATACTTTACTTTGAAATAGGATAGCTTAGATAAATATTGATTCACAACGGGAGAATCCGGGTAACAGCTAGTAACACGATTTTATGTTTACGTTTAACTAATAGTTATCGCAATGTTGCCGCTTAAAAAGCTATATTAATTCCAACTATTATATTTTGAACCCATACTAAAAGTAATTACGGTATCCATTAGCACATATTACGAAACGAATGTAATTCAAACGTGTAAAAAGGGTTTGATTGCTTCATTAATACATTATTAAAACCGATGTGTAATGTCAAACAGTTAATTTGGAGATTGCGGTGACGTTGTAAACATTATTTATTATGTAATTGTAAAGGTGATTGTCGACGGACTGCATGTGCTTTTGATGACTCGTGCACTTTTAACTGACTTAGAAAAAAGAGATTCTCAATTCAGTAAAATGTTTTTTGTAATATGTTCTTCAATTATTTTAAAGCTTATGGAATTTTTCAGCATGTTTTGTTTGGTAGGTACTTTCCATAGGCATCAATTCAGGTCTGATTATAGAAACTTAGAGAAATTAAGTGTACTTTATATCCATGCAAATTAATAAGACTGGAATGTATGTTTGTAATTTTAAAGTAACCGCTTTTTATTACATGCATATAGTAATGAAGTAGCAAATAGTTTTTTTACAATTTTTGTCTGTATGTTTATCTGTTTACTGTGTCCGAAACGGATGGACCGATGTTGACCGAACTTTTATTTTAGAAAAGTACTAAATAAACTAAATATTTTTTTGTAAAATTTTACACATTATATTAGACCATCTGCCTTCCTGCCAGGCAGCTCGTAAAAGGCGAGCATAGGCTTACCGTCACTAACACCGTGACATCTGACTAGGTGGTAGAGCTTCGCAGCGACTCACCCGGATTGGTATCACCGCCTTACCTATTCCTGCCGCCATAACGTCATGACGTGTTCCGGTTTGGAGAGTAAGGTAGCCGGTAAACATACTTTTGCTCGAGGCCTAACATCCCGACCTCAGGTTGGCAACGCACCATTACTACTACTTACTACCTTTGGTGTCTCTAGGCGGCGTGAATTTCTTACCACCAGGAAATCCGTCTGCTTGTTTGCCTTCCAATATCATAAAAAAAATTATTATAAATGCAAAAATTTGTATGTTTATTTGTTACTCCTTCATGCAAAAACTGCTGAACTGATTTCACATAATTTGGCACACATAGAGGGTAACTTGGATTAACACATAGGATAGTTTTACCCCGAAAAAATGTTCGTGTGGGGTTATTAAACACGCAGGCAACGATGCGGACAACAGCTAGGAGGTAATAAGTTGCTTATAAAAACAACTTTGGCAATGAAAATGATGTGGCTGCAATCCGATCCGGTGCTACAATTTAGTATTATATAGAATCGACACAAGTGCCTTTTGTATGGTCTTTGGAAAAGTAACAATTTACTGATTCTAATTTTAACCATCATTAAAATACGAAATACATTTTTGAAATTTAGTAATTTGTTTGTGTGTGTCAAATGCATGGCAGTGTAATGTTTTATTTTTTTATTTAATGCACTTTATAAGCATTGTTATTGAAAAATAATAAATGCCAAATTTCACTCCTCCGTCCGTGCGATTTTCGTTAGAAGGGTTCCAAAGTTTTTGCTTCACGTTTTAATATTATGATAAGTTTTCCCTGACTACATTAAAATAAAATCAAATCGGTCCCAACTTTTTATGCCTCCACTTTACACCTGTAGCCGTAGCGATATTGCTCGCCATTGTCATATTCAATGTTTAAGGGTTACCAATAGACCTGGACAAGTGCTTAAGATAGAAAATAGCGAAGCACCAGTAACATCTATGGCATCTGTAGGAGCCAGTCTTTATCAGGAAAGCTAGTTCGTTCGTGTGTGTGTCATGTGTGCTATTGTATTCGTCTAGCGGTTCAGTTGTTGGACTTGACTGCACGAGGTCCCGGGTTGGAATCCCGGGTCGGGAAACAAAAAGAAAATTGGGTTTTTCCAATTTAAATATATAAAAAAAAATTGCTGGGGATTGGAAATGTGCCCGGTTGGCGATAAGCTTGCCACCTATCACATTGTGGAACTTAGTATCTTCGGCTAGTCGTGGGTGCCCTGGTTGTGCCTCTGCCTACTCCTTCGGGGATATAGGCGTGAAGATGCTTTTAGTTTGTTCGTTATATTATAAAATAAAAAAATAATTACATGGGAATCTCTGTGATAATTTAAAATTAGTAAACCTGACTTAAACTCCTATGAATATGTTTTATTCAAACTTAAGTGCTAAAGTCATAAAAACGAAATAATCAGCTGGTTATCCCACGTTACGTTATATTTATTATCCTCACAATGGGTAATTTTCATTTAACCTTGATACAATGGACTAATTCTACGTGGTTATCAACAAGTCGATGTAATTTTTTATATTCCACGTGCTTTTGCAAAGCGATTTAAGTAGTTAAAATTTTATCTATTATACTTATAAATAGAATTCACTTCGTATTTTATTTTATTTTATGGAAAAAACTGGCGTACTGGTGAACCTAATGAAATACAATTATTAATAATATATACTACAGCATTAATAATATTAATACAGTGATTAAGCTAAACATTAGTAATACTGATGATGAAAGGCGATAACGGCTCTATCATCAACGTGATAATTTAGAGTAAGTGGTAGAGTCCTGTATCAACTCTCCCGGACAGATAAGTACAGCTACAGGAACACTGTAGGTCACTACATTCCTGCGGCTACTACAGGAACATTTGCTACATTATTCTGGTTTGAAAGGCAGGGTGGCCGATAAATTTGATATAGGTACGCAAATTCTAACCTCAGTTTGGAAATGGATCATCAACTTGGTATACTTTTATCACGAAAAGATCTGATAAGAACCTTCTAATTATTGCCGTCGGCTATATCGAAACGAGATAATTAGGAGATTACAGTCTTACTCAAATATGTTTATTTGAAAACTAAAAATTTTTTTTATAGAAACATACCTTTTTAGCCTAATTATTGTCATATAATGATATAATTTAATGTTTTTGATCAATTTTATGAACACGAGGCAAATAGGATGGTTAATTACCCGATGGTGGGTAAATGGGATGCCAACATTTTTGAAATCAGTACAATAACGATCGGTTAGTCAACTAACGATAAGTAGTCACAATATACGAGTAGATGTTGGATGCCATTAATCAATAATTCATTCAATAAGCATAATATGTAGAGTCACCAAAAAACAGGCAATCGAGAGGTAACTCTTGTTCGCCACGTGTATGGAAGTGCTCGATATTTTAACCGGAGCTAAGCTAGAGAGTTAACTGAAACCGCGTAAGGTTTAGGAGAGGCTGCCCAAGGAAAGTGCGCCGCTAAGCCGTCGCAGCCACATCGTGGGCGATCGTCCGCAGCGCACGTTACAAGAAGCATGGCCTGACAACGAGCGCGTGATGTCACGTGCTGTAAGACCTTCTAACTAAAGCTAGTGATCTATGACCAGTAGTGGCATCACACTAAAGAATACACTTCCGAATTAATTACAAAACCTGACTGTATATATACTCAGCCAAGCAAATGTTTTTTAAACCACGATTCAGATTTTTTTTGTATATCTTGCAATTTCGTCAGCCTTAGTTTGAAGTCAAATGTAAGCTTATTAGAAACAAAGCATTGAGAATAAAATAAAGTATTAGTAATTGTTTTTTTGCATAACCAATGAATAACAATAATTGTATAATTTACAAATCAAACTTGCACATTTTCAACGCCATCTAGTAAACGTAGATAGAACTGATAATGCTTGTAGATTTATATAGAGTCGTGAAACAAAGTCATGTTTCTATCCGATGTAGGGACGGCTAATGAAATACGGTGTATCGAGGACAGTTTCAAATGAATAATTTAGACTTTAAAATGTTTTTCATGACATTAGTCTTAATAATTATTATATTTTACATTTCTAATTTTTCTTTTTAAACGGTACTAATAATAACAATTTATCCAAATGTATAATGACGGCGGGAATAGATGCATACACATATGAAAATTTAATTTACTATTTTAATTAGTAATGGTTATATTTCGCCAAGTAATTGCTCTCTAAAATCTAAATAAAAACTAGATGCCTACCTAGTTTCTTTACTACAATCTTATCTTGATTTTATTATTAATTTGGTGACAAAAATTTATCACTTCATACCGATATGTAAAAAGTTATTTTATTTTGTGTTCCAAAATTTAACACAAGTTACGTTGTTGAAATGTTTCAATAACAATAAAATGTTTAATTTGTTTCAGGATAACGAACACTGAAAGAAACGAAAGCCCTGGAACCGATGGCAATGTATCACCTGAACCACCTGATCGACCACCTGGGAAGGTTCGCCAAGTGCATCCGGAGCAAAAAGCTCAAGTCTTAGCATACGATTCCACATTTAGAAAAAAGAATAAGCCAAAAAGTTTACCTCTAGAAGATAATCAGTTATACAATCATCTGGCGAATACCAATGTCGCAATGTCACCGTTGTATCCATTGACGCCAAATATTTGTGTGGAAGGTGGTAAAATTGAGTTCATCAAGTCACCAACAGATAGCGCAAGAAACAGTGTAGCGCTAGTGTCGCCGCCGCAAACGCCCCTACTGGTGAGACGCGGTTCTAGAGAACAACGCGAGGTGCGGGCATGCAGCGACGAACCGGAAAAGTTTGATGGGGATAAGGTAGGTGGCGCTTGTTTCAATAAGTAGTATAAATTACAAAAAAATGTACTGATCTGAATATTATTTATAGAAAAACTAATTTCATTCATTTCATTATCATGCCTGAACGGATGGAACATTTCTGCTATTCATATTTTTGTTATGTTAGTTATTCTCGGAAAAAGATTCTTTTGAAAAGAAAAACCTGGAAAATGGGAAAAACAACGCTCCATTATTTCCACACATACTGTAGTAGCTGTTAATGTGAAGTGATACGAAGCTCGGCGGATCGGCAAGTTTTCTAAAACAAAATATTTTGCCCGGGACTGGATATATGCTTGGTTGGTGATGGGCTTGCCACCTATCACATCGTGGGACTTAGTGTGTTCAAATTTTCGTAGGTCCCTTGTTCGTACCTCTATTATAACAATATTTTTAACAATTCTAACTCACAAATTGTTAAAATTTTATAAAAAATGTTGACAATTTTTTTTATTTCTTCAATATGCTACTCTGTCAAGAAAGTACTAGGAAAAGTATTGATCTGTTGTTACACAAATTGTTTGTTATTCAAAAACATTTATTTTATCACCTTCAAGGAATGCTCCTTTACCTATCCTTTATGCTCCAAAGAACAATACAATAATCGAAACATTTTTTTTAAACATTATTTCCCGAATTGATTCAGTTCTCGCCGGGAAATCTCTTTTATGTAGTGTACCGATTGAAAAGGAGTGTTAGGAATTGGTAATTTGAGTTTAGGAAAAAGAAAGAAGTCGGCTGGAGTCATATCTGGTGAATATCGTGGTATGGTCAAAAATCCATTCACAATAGTAGCCTTGTGCGAAAACGCGTTATGCAATACAAGTAACATTAACAAAATTTTAAAATGAACAAACAGTTCTGCCAATCTAATAACAACAAAAAAAACAAAAATTTGAATTAGGAACCTTAAACAAATAATCCACTCCCAATACTTTTTTGACTAAAATGTGTTTTGATTTTCCAAAAGAATTGTGTTCTTTTGAAAAACATTATTAAGCAACTTTGCGAAGTTTAGGGTCGTATTTCAATTTGTTTCGGCAGCTGTATTGTAATCGTTTGTAGAACCAAAGTATGTTTTCCCAAATATTGTACTATGTTTCGGTTGACAATGGCAAAAACTATAAAAAACAGTCTTTCATACAACTATAAACACATTTTTACATTATTTATTTATGCACCTGTAAGTGATGTATTCGAGAACTACAAATGACTGTATAATCTTTTTTCATCAAGTTAAAAATAAAGCCTCAAAACGAACAACTTAGGCATAGTTAAACTGCAAAAAACCGACATAAAGTCGGAAATTGAGTATTTTCCTTGATTTCGGTATCTAATCCAGACTTAGTAACAATTGGACTACCTCAGAGGTACGTTCTTTCATATAGAAAAATAATTTTTAATGTTGGTTTAGAAAGCACTAAGAAATTTAGTCTATTAACTAACAAAAACAAAAAAGAGTCGAACGTATGACCTCCTCCTTTTTCAAAGTTGGTTAATAATTACGGAAGCTACCTGTGCCTGTCATAAAAGTTTATAACACAGTTTTATCATTGTTTTATCGACAGTGTTTTTGTGTGATCTCGATATTTTATAACTATTACTGTTATGTATTGAAAATGTAATGGCCCTGAAGTAAAACATGACATATAGGGTAGGTATTAGCCAAGTGAATTTCACCATGTTACTTTCCTCTCCTGTTTCGGATCTTCACCCGTAATAGCTACATTAAAACTTAGCTGTAAAGATCCAAATCCCACCTGAACGCAGTTTCAATCAATATATAAAGCCCCTTTTAAGGCGTAATCCGTCCCCAGACAATCTTACAAAGACACCCGTGATAGCAGCCTTCAAAAACAATTTAGGCGCGACTAAACACGCATTAAGCTTCATCAGACCAATTACTTTAAGTTCTTTACAAAGTTTGAGGTTACTTAAATAGCTTCACCTTCGCATACATCAACCATATTTCTTTCATTTGAAGATACTCGTATTGCCACATCCATTCTACCAATTACGATATCAATTTTGGTTGTATGTTCGACTTGCTTTGTCCGTATGTTATTTTTTATGTATAAAACATCTCCATACTAAAAAAAAAAAATAACTTTAGTACTTACAAAGTGCTTACAAATACCTACAAAGTAGTAAAAGAAATAATTTATACCTGAAACAATATGGAACGTCAACTTATTATTAAAAAAATATTCCCTTTTTTTAAGTGTATAGTTTTTATGTCACATAAAAAAAACTTTATTACACGACCATGTAAATTTTAATAAAATAAATAAATATGTTTTATGCAATACCAACTAATATTTAAATTATTTTTACATGCGACAGAAATGTATTACGTTCTTCAAATAAATATTAATATATTAAAAGCGAAAGTCTGTCTGTCTGTTACGTTTTTATGCCTAAAACGCTATATCGACTTTGATAAAGTTTGACAAGCATGTATTTAACAAACGTAAGCTAATACTTTCTCAAAAATCAACCTCCAAGGGAGTATAATGGGAGATGAAAGTTTGAATGAAAATCTATCCTGCGCTGTTGAACTCGAAGTTTTTTTTTACAAACCATTGTGGTTTTTAAATGCTATTCCAATTCAATATTGTATTGTGTGTTTAGTCAGTAAATAAAATTTAAAAAATAAGCTAATTTATCATAAAAATAATTCAATATCCACGGCTAGTTTGTTTAAAACTAGCAATCGGTGATCTAAACGCGATCAATCGCTATGTGTCGAGTAAAATCGAATTATGTAAGCAATCGTATATTTTTGCTTGTTACTAAATACGAATTATAAATTAACTAGTAAATAAATATAATTAACTAGTAAATAAAAAATAAACCTTCCTCTACAATCACCTCAGCTATTAAAAAAACCGCATCAAAATCCGTTGCGTAGTTTTAAAGATTCAAGCATACAAATGGACATAAAGACAGAGGAAGCGACTTTGTTTTATACTATGCAGTGATAAACAAACATGGTGCGACTTTACATCGTGTTATAAAATGGGGTTATTTAACCCCATAACGGAGCAAAATTCCTATGTAGTTAATAAGCTAATAGTTTTTGAATCGTCCTGTTACAGTCATAAGCGCAAGAGCGACATTCAAATGAATGCAAATGACATTGACCAAGGCGTCTGCTGGCTCAGGATGCAAAGGAGGACGCATTAAACTGAATTAATTGGTCTCCTGCGTTAATATAGCCTCCATGATGCTAATTTCAAATTTATGACAATTTTCTTCGTCTGTACTTCACTACATAGTACAAAACAAAGTCGCTTCCTCTGTCCCTATGTCCCCTTGTATGCTTAAATCTTTAAAACTATGCAACGGATTTTGATGCGGTTTTTTAATAGATAAAGTGTTTAAAGAGGAAGGTTTATATGCATATTTTATACCCGTGCAAAGCCAGAGCGGGTCGCTAGTATAACATTAAAAGATTTTGTGTTATTCCCTCTTTTTTAACACTGACGGAAAAACAGGGGTTGTTATAAGATTGACGTGTCTGTGGCATCATAACTCCTAAAAAGAAGATCCGATATCGTTGCGCTTTTTTAGTTTAAAAGATGGCTTTTACTCACATTACATTGAAAATTTTAATTTTATGATTATATTCAGGTATTAAGAGGCAAAAGATCGAGATAGATTTCCTGGCAGTAAGAAATAATTGCTGTTTAAAAAGCATCATATATTCTAACTTAAAATCTTAGACCAGAATGCTATGGTTTTTGCGTAAGACTACTGACTACTGGTGTTGTGGTGTCAGGAACAAATTAATGGGAAACAAATAAAAACAAAAAGGAAAAACAGAAACAAAGACAATCGTAGACTTGGCGTAGATACACGAAATGGTTTTAAAATATTTAAAAAATAAGTGTCATTAAAATAAAAATATGTCGACATGTGAATATATAAATAATACATACGTCGATAATGTAAACATACATAAGTATGTACATATATAAAACTACAAAGAATAAATAGATAACGATTTAAAACAAAAATCAGGTTTGTTAGACGTAGTGTAGTTGTAACAATACCTGACTCGAATAAAAAACACTAAGTACTATTACTACTAACAAAACAATAGTTGTGAAACTTTGTCACTTAAATGCCACTTATGCGGAGCAGATAGGCAGTTTTCCTATATAATTTTAAGACTACCGGGACCAACGTTGTATTGGTGATACCAAGATATGTTATAGTTAAGCAAACATCTAAGCATTATCTTCTTATCTGTAATCTAATTTTGTTATCTACTCATCTGTTTTATCTTTGGACTCATTATAATCTGTCTTTTTGTCATCAAGGTGACGTCTCATAAATATAACCTAAGTTTTTCTTATTTTGCTATTAATCAACTATTAATTGTATATTCTATAAAAGGACTAATTCCGCAAGAGGATTTCCATAGATCCAGTACGACCTGTATTTGAATTTTGCAATTCATTTGATTATCCTAAAAGAAGTCGCCCAATATTATAAAGGTGCAATGAATCCTGCCTCTCAAATAGTGTGGTTTTTGGAAAGAAACTGTTACATCGTTTGGTTAATAGTGCTCGTGGCGTTTTTGGCGTTTTTATTACTCGAAAATAGACTACGACGAAACAAATCCGTACATAAACCTTGAAATCCTGGCTAAAGTTTTTTGGAACCTTATTAAAGTACGAGCCAATGTTATTTTAATATACAATTTAAAGTTTTACATGGATTGCTTTATAACTTTATTTAACAGGCCGAGGAAAGTGTATTTATATTTATGAAATTATTTATTTGTTATAAATAAAAGATAATTAAAAATGGCCGTTAGGTTTTTTATATGTCCAAACAGTGCCCGATTAAGCAAGTTAGAGATTTGTAGTAAGTGTTGTAGACTTCTTAATAAGTTTTTTTATTCGTATCTATGAAATGTTGGATCGGAGACCTTAAAGGCATTTCTTATGCAGCTCGTAAGAGGTGAGCGTCGGTTCATTTTCATAAACACTGGTTAGAATTTTGGGACGACTCGACCTGTGGGGCTATTCAGTATCTTTTTAGATCACTGGGTAAAGTGTACATCAAGGTATATAAATACTCTTTAGCAAGAGAAGCGTATCTTTCTTGTAAAAAAAATGCAACCACGGCTTTATATATGTATACTCTAGCGCAAGTTATTTTTGAAATGTAAGCAAGATCAACATTTTGTATACATAGGATAATCGACCATGGTGTACATCAAATAGCTGTCAAAAGACGTGTTTTATATTTGGTATCTCCTGCGACAAACAAATACCCAAAGATCATCACTAAAAAGATACTATATAGCCCCGCTGATTGGAGTGGTTGGTACCACCACTTTACCTGGTACCACAGTAACTAACTATTGCTGAAGTGAATTTAAGGAACTATCCTACTAAAGGGCAACACGACAATGTTATGTATAAACATATTGTCACTTATTTTGGTGGTTCTCAATGTATGTAAAACAAATTGATGATATATTCACATTCACAAATGACAGAACGGTGAGTCATAACCATAACGGTAACGAGTGCTCTCCGGTTTGAGTGCCAGTCTATCCATATCCCATTGAGGAGGAGCATTAGCTTAAGTGGCACATATGTTATTTGTTCCCTTTGGTAATGTACCGTGAAGTTCACGCGTTTTACTTTACCCACTTTAATGGTGCTTTTCGGGTTATAGGTATTACAATCGTTAGATGCTTTTGTGTTTATTTGGATTGAGAGAAAGGGATAGGGATATTATGTCCTGTGCTCTGATTATGTATCTCAGTGGCCAACTAAAAATGTAAATGTAAATAGCTGTCAAATGACGTCATTTGTGTTTGCTACCTCTATTGTATTTCTGATGGTCACTGGGGATAGCAAATATAAAACACGTCATTTGTGTTTGCTATCTTTATAGTATTTCTGTTGGTCACTGGAGATAACAAATATAAAATACGTCATTTAACAGCTATTTGATGTACTACACTTTTCCGTTTTGAGTTGCCAACTGAGATACATAATCAGCACCCTGTTCGCAATGTTTATGTTCAAGAACTGTCGAAAATCAGTTTTGGCGCCATCGAGAGAAAAGATGCCCGAAGTTTTTTCATAATTATTGGATTTCGTGTCAATATTGAGTGAAATTAGTCAATTTCGGTGGAATTTTGTACAATTTTGTTCAGTGAAAGTGCACAAATGAAATAATCATGAAGAAATTAGCGTATCGTATATTTCCTCATTGCCGCCAAAACTCATTACATGAGCTTGTGTAAAAAGGTCACCGTTTTACCCAAGAGCCTTACATGACTTACTGACGACTTATGACTGATGACTGCTGATGACTAATTAAAATTAATTAAAATTAAAATAAAATTTTATGCAAATTACTACTTGACTAATGGCTAAATACTAATGTGAAGGCCAAAACCTAAAGAAAGAAAGAAAGAACTGTCGAAAAATATTTGAAATTTTTTTTTTTATGATATTGGAAGGCTAACGGATTTCCTGATGGTAAGAAATTCACGTTAGACCAGAGTCTGAGAAGATAAATCTCTTGCGTATGTTTACTATGTAAGGTAAGGAAATTGCTGCCTTTTTTCAGGTCTACCAGTACCACACAGTCGTAATCACGGTAATAGTCACTAAGGAACCGAAGTTCGCTTCTTATGAGCTCCTTTGTAGGAACGTAGGGTAAAGTACTCTTTACGCTTCTACTCCTTACACTTAAATACTTTTAAAAAACACTGCTTTTTGTTTGAATAAGTAAGTATCCCATATCCTCGAAGTGGTAGGCAGAGACATAACCAGGGCACCCACTACTGGCCGAAGATACTAAATCCCACAATATGATAGGTGGCAAGACCATCGCTAACCGGGCACACAACCAATCCCGATTTAAAAAATGCAAAAACCGTATTTTAAATTTGTTGCCCGACCCAGAAATATAACCCGGGACCTCATGCAGTCAAGTCCAACATCTCGACCGCTAGACCACAAGGCGATAAGAGGTGCTCGATGAAGTTTTGTTTTATACAAAGTGAGCTATATAAATTACTCAAAACATTAGAAATGTCCGTGGATAGTGGTGCTTTATATCTATTTCGTAGTTCTCCAAAGGTTATCTCTGTGGACATAGCCACCACTGTTTGGACCTTCACGCAGGTTGGTTCGAACTAATTATGTATACCAGTTAACCTACTAGAGTTGTCTCATTTGCTCTCATAAGTAGTATTGCATACTCTTTGGTTCGCTCCAGACTGATTCAGACTTAAGTTCAAAGCTAAGTTATATCTGTATATATAAAAGAAAATCGTGTTAGTTACACTATTTAAAACTCAAAAACTGCTTAACCGATTTGGCTGAAAATTGACAGGGAGGTAGTCTTCCACCAGGAGAAGGACATAGAATACTCTATCTCGTTTGACTGCGAGAAAACAACATTTTAACTTTTCCTATATAATTAGAACGGATGGAATGTTCGCCGGAGCAGCTAGTATTTAAATAAATGTCGCATTAATGAAATGGCATTTTTAATTAGTCTGTGTTAATTCACCATATGTCCTAGATAATTCATCTTCAATGACGCGTGCGATATGTTATCTACGCAGCACAGATTAAAAAAATACCATAGATTATAAAGCGTTTGACAGATTTGAAACCGCGTTTTTGCATGCAAAAGCAATCAATCACATTGATAACTGTCATTTAATATATGGCCTTCTTTTGGTGTTGTCAGTGTTGTTTTGTCGTGCGTTCGGATTAAAATATCGATTTTCGGTGCCCCTGAATGATTGCTTAGGGGACAATGTTTTGACAAATTGAAAATTTCTGGACGTGTTTTTAGAGTATTAATATTGGCATGGTTGTTTCATTTGTTTTTTTTTGCTGCGACGATACAAATACAAACACTTTAATTAATTTATCATTTTTAAATTTTTTTTTGTGATATTGACGGTAGTGTCACATTTTTTCCCGCCAAGCTTCCGCTCCAATCAGCTTGTCACTAACCTTGTAACTAAGACTAGGTGTTAGAGTTAGTACACTAAAATTATGTACGATTATCGTATCTTGGTTTAGAGAGCTAGGGAGCATTTAAACTTAGGCAAGAAGCGTAAATTTACAACTTTATGTTGCAAACGCATCATTTCTAATTTTTTCTGTTGCCATAGCGTCCGCGCTAGATAAGTATTGCCTATACGTACTTAAACCTACTCCAAGCTTCACCCTAGGCGTCGATAGACTTCGTGTATTTTCTTTTAAAGAAGATACGACTTGTTTCGTTGCTTTTTAAAACAAGCTTTTTTTTTGTTTTTTTCCCCCTGTTGGTCCGGGCTCCTTTGTAGAATAGACCATCTGCCTTCCTTGCCAGGCAGCTCGTGAAAGGCGAGCATAGGCTCACCGTCACTAACACCGTGACGTTTGACTAGGTGGTAGACTTTAGCAGCGACTCGTCCGGATTGGTACCACCGTCTTACCTATTTCTGCCGCCATAACGTCATGACGTGTTCCGGTTCGGAGGGTAAGGTATCCGGTAAACTTTCTTTTGCTCGAGGCCTAACATCCTGGCCTTAGGTTGGCAACGCACCATTACCACCTTTGGTGTCTCTAGGCGGCGTGAATTTCTCAACATAAAGAAATCCGTCTGCTTGTTTGCCTTCCAATATCAAAAGAAAAAAATCTCCGCGTTAGTACGGGCCCGCTGAGTTGAATAGACCATCTGCTTCTCAGTCAGTCAGCTCGTAAGAGGCGAGCACATGTTAAAATATAGGTCAGTACCAACAAGACCGCTGGTGGTAGAGTACAGTGCAGAAACCATCATGAGTTGTTACCATGTGATGTACCAGTGGTAACAACCGTTGTTACCATCATGAGATGGTTACTCTTACCATCAGGAGAGCCGTATATTTGTTCGCTAAAATCTCAAATAAAAAAAATAGCAATGGCACTAGACTCTCACATAGTAGGTAGTTTAAATACATACAATTAAAACTTAAATTTAATATTGTACATAGTGTAAAACAAAAAAGGTGTGAATGTGTGGGATTCACACACGATAGACGTGAAACTTCAGTAAATCGACAAAAGAATGAGATGAATGTTTATTTGTGTCTCTTACCTGCAAAAGAGTGAGATGAATATATTATATTTGTGTCTCCTACCTGTCGATTTTCCGTGGCACCCGTTTTGAAATCACAACAATTCTAAAGAAGTTTCACTTTTATAAAATAAATAGAATATGAAAACCACAGTGCGAATATAGAATGTAAAACTGGCGATGCGTCCAAAAATTTGAATTTGATCGAGCGCTTCTATACGTGCAGTCCACGTGTCGTTCAGCGCCATCTGTCGAATAATTATTACAAATATGGCCGTTCTGGCAGCTAGCCAACGAACTTTCCCGTTTTTACCACCATGTAAGCCTGGACATCGTTAAGGGTTATTTGTTACCGTGTTGATCTTATAGTAAAAATGATAATCGTCCCAGGCCAAAGTCAAAGGTTCAAATCCTATGTACGGCATACGAAATTAAAATTTTTATATTAAAATAAATTTATTGTGTAAATTTTACTTTCTGAAAATAATTTGCAAATTGCGGCCACAGGATCCGCGGCATAACAATAACAGCCATAAGTTTCTTCTTGAATCAGAGGTTTTTCCAATCTTGTATTAACAATTTTGAGTAGATTCAGGTTAGGTTATTGTAAGGTTAACCTTTTAATAACAGCAAGAAATATTTCTTAAAATAATACTTTGATTGTGAAGTCGTCATAGCTACCATCTGGCTATTTAAATTAGGTACTTTTTATTAAATATTCTCCATCTCTCTCTTATGATTTCAAAATTCGCGTATTAAATGTTAATTGATTTTTTGATAAAACTTATGAACAATTTTGAGTAAAATGTTATATAACATATGTTATATAGCCCTGATGATGCTTGTATAGCGAAACCGGTTAGCTAAACCATAAAAATAAAAAGTAAAAAGATATTGTGGAAAGTACAAGTGTTTGTAAATAAATTGTATCAACAGGAATTCCACCAAGTACCGACAATAAAAAGTATGGAAAATTGATTTTTTGATGTTCTTTTACTGATAGATCTCTCTTTGACTTCTTTCCTTATTAAAAGATAATGGGCCGGAATGCAGACACCTAAATGTTCATTACACAAATGCCTGCCCCCATTGGGAATCGAACCCGAGCCTCACGGTTGGTTAGGCAGTGTAGTTAGGCGTGTACGCTAGCCACTCGACCAACGAATTATAATCAAGTCATCAAAATAAAATGTATTGCTTCTCACACTGCTGCAGTTTTAATGTATGTTCTGTCCTTTACATTTAGGCCATGGTTATCTCTTACTATCAGGAGAGCCATATACTTTTTCGCAGTATTATCACATAAAAAAAGGAAAGTCTCAGAGCTTGCACAGTAAAAACAAGGAATACCACAACAGCGATTATTAACTTTTGACAGTAGGTTAGTATTTCGCCGTTTCTTCTCCTGTCTGGCTAGGATTGGAGACGGGGGTAGTTTACGGTAGACTGCAGGGTTGAATAATAAATGGTTATAAGAATAAAACTATTTGTTATATGAACATTAAAACATAGTGTATATAACTAATCACTTTTATAAATATTAAAATATTTTGCACACCACAATGTGGTAGAATATGTTGGAAAACTTAAATCATTTTGTAACAACTTCAACACGCATATTCTACAAATAAATACTTTTTCTTTCTTTCTTTTCTTTCTTTTTAGGAATAGGCTATATACCAATACTGACTAGTATTGTTCTGTAAAATAACTATTATTCCACTACCTGATGATGGGCTAGTTGCACCCTTACATAATAAGTAAAAAACCAAAACATGCAATCAAAAATATGAAACACCACTTTACTCATACATAAATAGCTGTTACACAATAACCATACCAACAAGGCTTTCAGAAAGAGATCAAACAGGCAAAGGATCAAAGCAGCAATTATATGAACGCATTTGTACTACAGACAAACGGCTGATCGCGGAGGCGGCCTCAAAGAAGTAATCCATTTGCGAAATTTTCCATTACTCAAATTGGGTTCGCGGGGACTTGGTGTGACATTTGGTTACGTGGTCTATGTTACCAGTATCCAACTTCAATTTCGTTAATTTAAAATCCTTAATATTTTTGTACGAGAAAGGATCGCCGAGGGACCAACGTTTTACGCGTGACGCGATATAGATGAGGCTTGGTTACCAATTCAGATAAAATTAAAATCAGACAGGGACAAATCTTTACGTGTTAAATATTAAAAGAAAATATTTATTTCTAGACGGATTCACTTTACTACATTACGAAAAAAATATAATAAAAGTGGAACAAATGATAAAAAAATAAAAAAAATCGTAATTAAATGTAGTAACACGAGTCCACCAAAAACAACTCTTTATTTAGGATTAACTTCAACACTGGATTTCAATATTTTCCATTCGATCAGCAACATTAAATAATTTTATCATGGCGATAGTTCTATCTACGCTGGTAAAAGCAATACATAGTTACAAATATTGTTGAGACCGAAAAAATCAATCAATTTAGAAACAAAGTTACTGATATTAAACCTGCTCTTGGAAATAAGAAACATGAGCATAAAAATGTTAGTGTTGTTTAGCAACTTGCGAAGAACGAATCTCCTTACCTATTTTTACCCCTCTAAAGACAGTGCTTGGCGCTATTGTGTTCTGGTTCAGAAGGTATACTTGTATATGAATCCTAACACAACAGCTTCAGTACGGTCACCTGTAACTCCGTGGCTATCTCTTACCATTAGTTATAGGACACGGTTACCTTTTACCAAAGCCATTTCCTTATTTCCAATTTTAACCAGCTTCATACCGGAGAAGTTACTGGGCAAATCAAGAACAGATTTTGAAGGTTCCTTTAAGGTACGTGATGATTCCAAGGTGGATAATATGATATCTTTAAAAAAAGAATCATCTAATCGAGACGTGGTAATAAAACTGAAATCAGTATTTGAAGTTACTTGGAGCTTAAATTAAACAAAATTATATGCACTACTATATTTATATAAGTATGTATACGTCTTCTTTCTCTTCTTTCTTTAGGTTTTGGCCTTCACGTTAGTATTAAGCCATTAGTCAAGTAGTAATTTGCATCAAATTTTATTTCAATTTCAATTAATTTTAACTAGTCATCAGTCATAAGTCGTCAGTAAGTCAAGTGAGGCTCTTGGGTAAAACGGTGGCCTTTTTACACAAGCTCATGTAATGAGTTTTGGCGGCAATGAGGAAATATACGATACGCTAATTTCTTCATGATTATTTCATTTGTGCACTTTCACTGAACAAAATTGTATAAAATGCCACCAAAATTGACTAATTTCAATCACTCTCAATATTACTCAATATTAACACGAAATTCAATAATTATGAAAATACTTCAACCATCTTTTCTCTCGATGGCGCCAAAACTCATGTACACGTCATATACTATTTTAATTATGCGCTTCGGCTATATTCGTTAAGCTTCGGAAATCCGAATGTTACATAGAGTTGTTATGACACATAATTAATCATTTCGCTTAAATTTAGATTAGTTCGGCCAATTTAAAAATAAAAGTATGCCGTTTTTCTTGCCATCAGCTGATACCAAAGTGAAAACCCCAGATTAAAGAAAATCACTTCCATCACAGTCGAGGTACTGACGAGTTTTGGCGGCTAAAACAAAGATCACACATTGGTTTCTTGATCGGTTAAATTCGTTAACACGAAATATATCGAGGTGTATAATTTAAATAGTATATGTGTTTCCATTGTTTAAATATATTTTGGCATAAAACTCGCGCCTTTCAGTCATGGGTCCAAGAGGACTGTACCCCCTCCATACATCTGTGTCTAAATGTCATTAATAAATTTGGGTTGAGTGACATCTTATCTCGTGGTGTGGATTCCAACCTACATGTATCATGAAAAGGCCGTTGTTGGACGGACACGCCGCGCATTCGTCGGACGATTCAATAACAGTCATTAGGCGAATTAAAATTACACAGAGCAGCTATGGTTTTTGTTGCTACTAAAAAAAAAAATTTAGTGTTGGATGCTACGGAAGCCTATATTAATGGTATTTTAATGAGATAAAACAGCGAACAAAAACACCGCTAACTGATCTACTGATGGTAAGAGCCTACCGTTGTGCCCCTCTGTGCTGTGGCCAGAGTGTTAGGCTTTTTAAGGAATTAACTGAATTTCGATAGTGCAGCTAAGTTTACAAACTAAAACTTACAGTACTGCTGATTAAATTATGCTTTTCGGCCTTATACGTCTTATACTTTATACTTTTGTTTTTAAATTAGCTGAACTAATCTAAGTTTAAGCGAAATGATTAATTATGTGTAATAACAACTCAATATAGATATTTTTGAAATACATTCGGATTTCCGAAGAGTGACGAATGTAGCCGAAGCGCATAATTTAAATAGTACTACTGTACGTAAGTAGCAGTAGTGGAGGGTCCCTATATACCGATAGGATAGCCGGATGCTTTGTTGAGTTTAAAATTCGTAATTCATAAAAGTAGAATAAGTAAGTTCCAAAAAAAGTTTATTTTTGACTATACATCCTACCTATACAGCCTACGTTACTATTATTAGGTATTTCCAATCAGCAGGAAATCCAACTGTTTCCAAAATTGTTATTTACAAAATCGTCTTTACGTACAGATTAAAAATATCTGCAATTGATTTACCTGTTCCACATTAGTCTGTGAATAGTTAGTACAGTCGAGATGACCAGTACTTATTGTGAAGTGCAGTGAGCTCACCGATTCTTAAGACAAAATATTATTTGTTTATGGTCATTTTTTTAATTTTTATTTAATTTAATTTTAATTTTAATTGAATTTGTTCAGTGAATGTAAGCTATTTAAAAAATAGCCATTTGTTTCAACGATAATCTGAAATATTACTGTTTTTACGCGTTCATAATCAGTTAGAGTTGATTATGAGTTTTACACTAAATTGCCTTTTTAACTTTATGAAAAAAATTGGTATTCAAATAAAATTCTGCTAAAGTAAATATGTACTAAGTTAAATATATTAAAATACAAAAGAACAAATAAATTACGTGCTTATTCATATATAATTATTACAATTTAAGTGCATTAAATAATTACTTATTCCAAAAAATACTCCAGTGTAATCAAAAATGTGTGTGTGAAATGTGGACATAATATGCAAAGTGAAAAAAATATAGTATAGTGAAACGTTCAGTGTCGCTTTCGCGTTTCACTAGGTTTTAAAAAAGAAATGATACGGAATTTGAATAAAAACTTATTGATTGAATTAAGTGGTCATGACTTAAAAAAAACACTTAAAATTTTCTAAACTGAACATTTGGTCTCTTGAAAAAATCAATGTACATGAAGGGCATCCATGAAGTTTTAAAGCAGTATGTATATGAAAATGAAAGCAGAATATTTAGCCGTTACATTTCAAATCAAAAGTATATATATATATATATATATATAGCAAAACAATATAATTTACAACAATACGTTAAAATTTACTGAAAAATCTGTCAAAAGTAGTCTGAACTAAACCGCTATTTTGTGAAACGTCATTGTACTAAAAATTTTTGAAGTGTAAACGCTGAAAATAAAATTCCCACTATTGTTATTGTATTTGGCTATTAGTATCTTTATCTTGTATGTTATCATTTATTTAATTTTATTCATTTTTTATAAACGTCTCGCTAGCAACGCTGTGTGCTGAAAATATACAGGATGTATTTGACACCGTAACGAAAACTTCTGTGGTAATTTAGTTACATATCAGATTCCGAAATTCCGTTAACTGTTTTTATTCGAAACAAGTGGTTAAATATTTAGTAGTGTTTCAGCCCGCAATGTATAGCGAACAAAGTATATGCATTAAGCCGCACGTTGCGAGCTGAAGTGCCGACCTACTACGCTGTTTTATTACATTGATGTTTTAGTAAAAATGTGTTATTGCGAGTTGCGTTAGATAGTATTAATGAAATAATAGTGAAATAAATAAAAAAATACATTTTTTTTTGAAAAATCGTGAAATTTCCGACATGAAATTCCAACTACACATGCATGTCTATCATGTACAGAATAAATGGTTTAATTTTTCGGTACGCTGTCATTTACACGGTGTATGTTAGGCGAATTGCTGAAAATATGTAACTTTTGTGTATAGTGCTACCGACTTATCTGTTTAGTGGTCGAAATTTGAACTGAACCACTTTTTTTAAGTGTGACCACTGAAAGTGCAATTCCCTCAACTACTTTGTTTTATATTGTTATCGCTAATATCTAGGTAAATTTTCGTAGAAAAACAAAACGTCACACTAGCGACACTTCACGGACAGATAAGTTGGTGACGTTGTAAGTCTATAGTTCAATTGAAAAGGTGTTAGGAACATCATCATTCATTGAATATCATATCTTACTGAATGATATCATCATTAACATGATGATGGAATTTAACTGCTGGGTGTCCACTAGATCAGAGGTTCCCAAACTTATTTCATGTAACGCCCACTTTGAAAATCAGTTGTTTTGTAGCGTCCCCCCCCCCCTTGGTTTTTTTCTTGTCAATAACCTCAATAACATATTTGTTGCGCCTAGTTAAAAAAAAAACATTTTTTTTCAAGATTTATACCGCCCCCCTCTAGGCTTCCAGCGCCCACAAGGGGGCGTTATCGCCCACTTTGGGAAAGGCTGCACTAGATAGATACTGCTATCTATCTACGTCAAACCGTAATTTTATTGGTTGTGCAACAAAGTCCTCTTTTTGCGGCAATCCACTGTATTTTAACCGACTCTAAAAAGAGAAGGTTTTGATAATGTGTGTTTTTTAATGTTTCGATTTTGACGCTTCTGATGATTCTTTTTTTAAAAAGACAAGATATAATTTTGAAGTAATCCCATATTCTTTTACCAAATTCCGGCCAGCTGATGTTGAGTTATACTACTACTAGTAGGATATTGATGAAATTTATGTATTTCGGAAGTTTTAGCTATCTTTCAAAAAAAATATTATCAAATCCCAACGCAGTAATGAATTATTTGGAGTCAGTTTTTTGCAATTAACAAGTTGTACACAATATAGCAATGACTAATATATTTTAGAATATAGAAAACAACAGTTAAGTCATACATAACAATTAATTGCCTTATTTGGAATCGTAAATCATTCTGGTTGCGTTCTCTAGAGGATTAACCAGAATTTTTGAAATATAACTACATCATACATATTCATTTTGAATTATCCCAATAAATGCACCTTTTAGCCTCGCTTCGTACACCTTCCGTGAATATAATATAACTTTATACTATATTGCCTTAAGGCATCATGGTATGACCCTAGATTCTAAAAAATGTTTCAGTGTTGAAATATGATTAATTTTTAAAACAGTGATAAACATGTTCCACAGACATCATTACAGTAATGATCGAAGTGCATATTACATAAAGGTAAGTCTTCAACTTCAACAACAAGTATCGTAGCATAATATATAACAAAGTCGTTTTTCGCTGTCTGACACATGTATGCTTAGATCTTAACAACTACGCAATGAAGTTCAACGTGGATGTTAACTAGATACAGCTATTAAGGAGGATGGTTTAAATGTAAAATAACAGTTTTGTCCACGTGTGCGTAGCTAGGACGGACTGCTAGTTAAATATAAAACAAAGTCGTTAAATCGTATTAGTTATATCATTTTCCCCATGTTGGTCAGGGCTCCTTTGCAGAATAGACCATCTGCCTTCCTGTGCCAGGCAGGCGAGCATAGGCTTATCGTCGCTAACACCGTGACATCTGACTAGGTGGTCGAGTCGCGCAGCGACTCGCCCGGATTGGTGTAATCGCCTTAACTATTCCTGCCGCCATAGATGTTACAATTGCGTTGCTGTCCTGTGGCTAAGATGTTAGACCTATTGTGCCAATCTTACGGCTACCTTTCCTTCCAAACCGGAAAATGACACGGCGAAGTATGTAAGACGATGGTGGCAAGCCTGACCGGGCAAGTGACCTTGTCGGTACTAGCCTATATTTTTGACCGTGCTCGCCTTTTACGAGCTGCCTGGCATAGGACGGGTGGTCTATTTATTCTATTTAACGAACCCATACCAATGCGGTAAAATGAGACATGGACCTACACTTAAACTACTACACTACATTTAAACCAATCGTTTTGCATATAGTACTTTAGCAATGTGTAAGGCATGTTCAGTATCTACTGTATTTGTATTTTTTAGTGTCTCTAACAAAATGCAATTTATATGCTGACCGGGTGTCTCCGTTGCGTTGCCCGCATGGTTAATGGTCCTACAGGAACATATTTTTGAGATACAAACTATTTTATTTGTCAATCCTAGGTATTCCCTATTTGTGACCCAAATTTCATGAAAATTGGTTCAGCAGTTTTTGCGTGAAGGAGTAACAAACATATAAATATGCAAACTTTCACATTTATAATATTAGTATGATGCTGTAGAGAACAAGCTAGCGACTCTCTTGAATGTAATTAACAATTGCTATTGGTTTATCGCCATGTTATCGTCGCGATCGGAAGCGATATCTACCGGCATCAGGTTAACAACGCACCAATACCACCTTAAGTGTCTTTAGGCGGCGTGAATTTCTTACCATCAGGAAATCTGTCTGCTTGTTTGCCTTCCAATATATTAAAAAAATAATAAATGTCTATTCTATCCTAACCTCGATCGGAACGGAACGGAAAATGACAATAAAAAGCGTATAGGTTATGATTATTTATGTTTTTTTATTTCCAGTTAGTCGCCTCTGTGGTCTAGCGGTCCGGGTGTCGGACTTGACTGCATGAGGTCCTGGGTTCGAATCCCGGGTCGGCCAACAATAAGAAAATTGGATTTTTCCAATTTTCTAATTAAAAAAAATGTTGGTCGGGATTGGAAATGTGCCCGGTTGGCGATAGGCTTGCCACCTATCACATTGTGGGACTTAGTGTCTTCGGCTAGTCGTGGGTGCCTTGGTTGTACCTCTGCCTACCTATTCGGGGATATGGGCGTAAAGATACTTTTTATTTCCAAAATAATGTAATTCACTATATCGACAGTATTTTGGGAGTAAATATTAAGTCGACCACAGCCGCGTGTGCTTAATTTTTTTAAATAAAAAAGAATTATATTCTCTTTGGTCATTACAATACTCGTAAATGGGACAAACAAATACACGTTTTTTTGATGTGTAATTAAAAAAAATTGTAAATTTAAAGATAATGCTCATTTTACACAACTGCTGTTGATTGGCATTCCAATTAGTTATCCAAAAGTTATCACCTCTGTTGTCTACGGTCCGGTGTCGGTTCTGGAGGTACCGGGTTCTTGATCCCTGGGACGGACTTGAAAAAAAAAGACCGGCGCCGGCACTCCCGGAGTGCAAACCCACTCCGGGAGTGCCGGCAGAAGTGAAAACTAGAATATTGACGTTTGCATTTTTAATATTTTGGAATGGTTAGGGAATAATTTTGCACGAATTGCTTTAATTATCAGTATGAGATTACTATCAATTACGTGGTAGAATACGAGTACAATATTCATTTATTGCGATATCGTACACAAACATGACAACACGAACATTCGCGCAAGCCATCTTATTCGCGCAAGCGCCCTGCGCCGTCTTACGAATTTTCGATCAGGTCACGTGTCCTGACGCGAGTTTAGAAGTTTTTACCCATTCCAAAAAAAAGGGCGCAACGCAGCAAAAGAAGTTTTCATTAAAACAACTAGAAAATGTGCTTCTTCAATTTTCTAATAAAAATAGCGTTGCCAGGGATTGGATATATGCCTAGTTGGCGAAAGGCTTACCACTTATCACATTGTGGGATTAGTGTCTTCGGCTAGTCGTCAGTGCCCCGGTTGTGCTTATGCCTACCTCTTTGGGAAAATACATGCATATTTTCACACCAAGTCTCTTACGTTATAGGCAGAGAGTATCGACTGCCAGACCTCACGATGCTGACAAAACTATCTGGCTTCCTTCACATTCATTAATTACCCTTTCCATAGTTACACGCCGGTGTCCGAGACTCTTGACACCACCTTCGGATAATAACTGAATGATCAAATCGTGGAATGTCAACCTTTGGGGAAATAAGTATGAAGATACCTTTTTGTTTCCTTTTTTTACTAAGAAAAGAAAACGTCTGTCGGGTTAACTAGTCTCTAGTGAAAAATAAGATAAAGGTTACTAGGTGGTAGAGTTTCGCATCGACTCGCCCGGATTAGTACCACCGCCTTACCTATTTCTGACGCCATAACGTCATGACGAGTTAAGGTAGCCGGTAAACTTATTTTTGCACGAGGCCTAACATCCCGACCTCAGGTTGGCAACGCACCATTACCACCTTTGGTGTCCCTAGGCGGCGCGAATTTCTTACCATCAGGAAATCCGTCTCCTTGTTTGCCTTCCTATAACATAAAAATAAACCATTTCCGTGAGGGAAAAACCACATCCTGCAAGTAGTATACACGGCGGGTATAATGCTCAGCGCTATGCGTTAGATATAAACCAGCACCCAGACAGTGGTAGCATCATTTGTCTTGCGCAGGTGGACGCCTAACAAATGTATCTCCATCACGCGCTCACCAACTACGTACTTTGTAATATAGACACCTTGCTCAGTGTACAGACAGATAAACAGTTTCATTCTAATAACATTAAATATATCTACGTCGCGATAATTTTAATGTGTTCTTAAATTTTCTAATAAACTACTTTTTTTGGGATAGGGTATGCATCCGATTGACGATTAGATGCCAACTATCACATTGTGGGACTTGCTGTCTTCGACTACTCGTGGGTGTACTGATCATATCGCTGCCTACCTTTTTTATCCCCATGCGGACTTGAAGATACTTTTTTTAATATATTTAGGCCCTTTCGTCCTAGGATGAGATTTCCTTTAAAGCAGCTTGTAAATGCGAGTATTAGTTAGTGCCGCGTCGGGCGGAAGCGAAAAAGCGTATTTCGAGCGGTTGTTCGCGCGGAGAGGCGGTTTACGCGCCCATTCGCGTGGATCCCAACGCGGTTGGGACCTGTTTGATCAAGGTTACTGGCACTGGCACACCACAAGTTGGTAGAATATATTGGAACGCCTAAATAAATATGTGACATCTTTGTAACACTCATATTCCACATTTTTTTTTTCTTTTCCAAAATGGACACAGAAGTAGTAGCAACAATCTGGCTAATTTATGGAGTAGAGTGAAAAAACATAAAAAAATATTGTGTTTATTCATTTCTACGAAGCAGAACTCTAAATGAGACATTCATGGTATCATATGAAACGCGTGCACCTACGACTATTCGCATGGTTATACTGTGCGGTGCGATGCGGTGCGGTGCGGTGCGAGCGCGGAGGTGCGGTTGCCGTGAGAGCCCCGTCCGACTGCGCTGTCGGACGGAGTTCGTGTGTTAGGTACCTACGGATTCACCGCTTCACCGCCTGCCGCGGCAGTGCGCGGTGCCGTGTGTTAATCGCTTTACCTATTGTTGTCAATAAAACGTAACAATGTTCAGATTTGGAGATGGCAGCTGATTAAATTTATTACGCAAAAAGTTTATCATCTTAGCTTGAAGTGGACAGCGCCATCAGGAAATGTGTCCGATTCGTAGTATTTAGTAGACAAAGTTAGTTAACATTGTGCGTCAATCAGAATCATGTGCAGCTTTGAATGATAACATCTACTTTTTTATCATTTCGTTTTTTTATCTTATGTGTTTGTTTAAATAGATATTTTCCAAAATTATAATCGCACCTGGACCGCTAGACCATAGCGGTCCAGGTGTTGGACTTGACTTCATGAGGTCCCGTGTTCGATCCCCGGGTCGAGCAACTAAAAGAAAATTTGGTTTTTCCAATTTTATAATAAAAAAAACGTTGCTCGGGTTTGAATATGTACCCGGTTGGTGATAGAGTTGACACCTATCACATTATGGGACTTAGTGTTTTCGGCTGGTCGTGGGTGCCCTGGTGGTGCCTCTGCCTACCTCTTCGGGGATATAGGCTTTTGTTTTCCAAAATTGATAAGTAAATAAAACACGTTTATAACTTCTTTTAAACTTAATAGCAAGTTATTATTAACATGTTATTTGTTATATCTGTAAACAAAAAAAGATCACTGGATATAATAATAATTAATAAATATTGTATTAATAATTAAAAAAACTTGACATATGTTAAAAAACAAGGCGTTCAAAATTATTTTTCTAAGGTTTTAAGAGTTTTATCAAAATGAAGCGGAGAATTTGCTAGTCCACATAAATATTATAAAAATGAACGGGTGTTTGTTTATCCTTTTCTCAAATTACGGTTGACTTTTAGCAATTATTAATTTTAATAACTTTATGATAGATATAGATCAACCTCGATTCTAGACTACCCCAGAAAAGTAGGCAGGGGTATAACCAGGACGCTCACGACTAGCCAAAGACAACAATCTGATAGGTGGCAAACCTTGCGTCAACCAGGTACACATCTAATCTCGGACAACGCTGCTTCCATTCAAAAATTTAAAAAAAAATCTTTTTGTCGTCTAACTCGAGAATAGTACCCGAGATCCCATTAAATTCAATACAAGACCAGATCACAAAGGCGATAAAAATAAAGACGTAGGCTACATTTTAACCCGATATCTAGAAGGGTTCCCGCAAAAGAGAGCTAAATAACAGAAATGTTATAATTTTTTGTTGATGTTGGTCCGGGTTCCTTTGCAGATTACCGAGCATAGGCTTACCGTCACTAACACCGTGACATCCTACTTGGTGGTAGAGTTTCGCAGCGATTGATACCACCCCCTTACCTATTCCTGCCGCCATAACGTAAGTGTTTGCCATTGATGTGTTCCGGTTCGGAGGGTAAGGTAGCCAGTAAACTTACTATTGCTCGAGGCCTAACATACCGACCTCAGGTCGGCAACGCATCATTACCATCTTAGGTGTCTCTAGGTGGAGTGAATATCTTGCCACCAAGAAATCCGTATGCTTGTTTGCCTTCCAATATCATAAAAAAAACATTGTTTGTATGTGACGTGTTGGTCCGGATCTTCTGTGTACGATACACCATCTGCCTTCCTGCCAAGTAGCTCCTAAGGAGCGAGCAAAGGTTTTATGGGCCATTACCAACTAGACCAATGGAGGAAGAGTGCCATACTACAACTCGTCCGGTTAGGAATTCACGGCCTTATGTGTTCCTGCCACTATAATGACAGAGTCATGTTCCGGTCCGAAGGGTAGGGTAGCTTGCACAAGAATTGGCCCAACAGTGATGCAAATATAACATGTATGGTATCTATAGGCCTCGTTATTCTCTTAGCACCAGGGGAGCTGTGTGCTTGTTCGCTATCTTGTCTCATTTCTTAAAAAATACAGACGTCGTTTCAGACATCTCTTTAAATAAAATCATAAAATTTTTATTGGTATCTTCACGCCCATATCCCCGAAGAGGTAAGCAGAAGCACAACCAGGGCACCCACGACTAGCCGAAGACACTAAGTCCCGCAATGTGATAGGTAGCAAGCCCATCGTCAACCGGGCATATATACAATTCCGGGCAACGTTATCTTTATTACAAAATTTAAAATACAAATTGTTTGCCTCTGTGAGTAATATTGTTCTAGGTTTATAGTGTCGTGGTTGCCCGATCCGGGGATCGAACCCGGGAACTCAAGAAGTTACTCAACGCCAGACCACTAAACCACAGAGGCGAAATTGTTATTAAATTTTGTTTATTTCTCGATACTTATAGGAAAACCTTAATTTTGCGTACAATAAGCTCATTTTCCTGTTCACATTACAAAAGATTGTAAAGTCACAATAGAGCCAGCCCTAAAGGACTACTGAAAGGGTAAAACATCCATCAATCAGACCTTCAAACGCCCAACGGACGAATAGAAATCGTAGGAGGGTCTAGTCTGAAATAAGTCGCGAAATAATTGCTTGCTTTTATTTGTTTTCTATTGTAATACATAAGGTTAGTAAATACTTTACTGTTATGCGAAATAACAAAAAAGTAGAAAAAAATAATTTAGTAAATGTTCTCAAAAGTTCTGAGTTAAAGCAAAGAAACTAAGATGAATTGAGAATTTAATTCTGATTGAAGTTTGCTGAAAAACTACACGAAACAATACATCCGCTGTAAATCTCATGTAGGATTTTGTAACAACTCCCAAAATAATAAACTACTCGCAGTATAATTTTAAAGAAAGAAAAAAACTCACTCCATACAGGATTTGAAGTCGCAACCTATTATCTCAAGCCAACCACTGCTCTAACCATTTTAAGAAATTTGCCCAAGCACATGGCAAGCGCTGATATAAAAATACCTTCACAAATTAGTAGAATATGAATTAACTACATATTACAGGATTATTAAAGACCCGTCAATACCATTTTAACATTTTAATTAAAAAAAAGCCGGATTCAGAGATCAGATTAAATTCATAGACCAGTGGCATATGAAGATATGAAGAGTACATTTAAACCGGGCCCATTACATATAATAGACGGGTGACATTCTAATCTAGCGTTAATTATCGTGCCGATCTCTGGGCCCTGATGAAGTGCCCCTCCACTGCAGATTAGCCATTGTCCGCTAATGATGGATGAAAGGGGGTGACTTGAAATTTGTACTCGCGTAAGTTGTAGGGGAAAAGCAGATAGCGATTTACTTGCATTATTAATATATCCGTACATATAAGTACCTATTTCACATTTTCGATACCTTCTCCATCTTTCCTTGGGTTGACAAATATCAATGACATCAAATTAATAATTTCACATACATACTTAACTACGAGTAGCTTGCGAGGTACCATGGTTTTTACAGACCTAACTTCCTCAACGTTCATTACTCCTTTCACACCAACGTCATCAAACACATCGGTTTCCGGCACACTTCGTGACTAATTAACATCAAATTAACTAATCGTATTACAAAATAAAGCAATAAGGGATTCTTGTTTCATGTTCGTCTGTTTTTAGTTTATAATATGACCAATTGCTATGGTTTTTAAATTATTAAAATTCCCAAAAAGCTTTAATTTTGAGGTCTATTTTACAAGTTTGTACGGGCCCCGAACAGCTTTCCTGATGGTTAGAGATAACCATGTCCTAGAGACAACGTAGATGTTGTAGGTTCGTCGATATCTATTTGCCGAAGTGGTAGGTCAATTGTTTAAGTCTACCAGCTGTTCTACCCTCCGGACCGAAACATGACATAGGCAAGGTGGTGGATCCCTAGCTAGCTTTAGCACGATACTCTATCACCAGTGGAGTTGTTGATAAAGACTCATTGAACCTTTGCTCGCCTCTTACGAGCTGCCTTAAATGTAATAGGAATGTTATATCCTACACAGCAGACCCGAGCCAATGTGGGGTAAAAATTCAATTTTGTAGCAAATCAAGTTTTGCAGCATCATTGTTTATAAATGATATTTTTTAATTCTCCTAAAAGTAACGACAACAGTTACTGCTATAAATGTCATTTGTGAAGGATTTTTCAACCAAAGTTATTTAAAGAGTATAAATTGAAGTAAAAATTAAAGAGTATAAGTAGTAAATAAAAAAGTATCTTCACGCCCATATCCCCGAAGAGGTAAGCAGAGGCACAACCAGGGCACCCACGATTAGCCGAAGATACTAAGTCCCCTACAATGTGATAGGTGGCAAGCCTATCGCCAACCGGGCACATTTCCAATCCCGACCAACATTTTTTTTTATTAGAAAATTGGAAAAATCCAATTTTCTTTTTGTTGGCCGACCCGGGATTCGAACCCGGGACCTCATGCAGTCAAGTCCAACACCTGGACCGCTAGACCACAGAGGCGATAAGTAGTAAATAAGTTTCTTTTTATTCACAAATCACATTATATTTCTGTAAGTAAGACCTTAAGGTCATGATATTGCGTTATTCATTGTTAAAAAATCGCTACACGCTTTAATCTTGAGCCTCACCCGACAAGGTTTCATAGGGCCTAAGTTTAATTCGTTGGGGTTAATCTCGCATCATTGTTTCGACATGCCTGAGCAGTGCTCGAGTGGCCTGCACCCGCCATGTTATTGCCTCTTCACGGACTGAGCTGATATGAGTGATAAGGGACGAGTGAGTTAATTGTTGTTACAAGATTGTGTTTTGAATTACTCGATTAGAAAAAAAATATCATGAGGCTTTAATAAATAATATAAAAATATTATACATTATATTAAGTTACATATACATGTAGTGCATTGAATATACACCAGACAAAATACCTAATTGAGGTAACAGCCCAGCAATATTTGCGGTAAACTTATATTAGCAAGCCAAAAACTTGAACAGTACTTACATTGCGATATTAACGACTCAGTTGGATTTTGGACCACGTCACCTTACCTGGCTCGATTGATTATTCCGCCAATATGTAGCATTATTACCTCCCTCCAAAGTTACTGTGATATCTCTGCATATCATATTTGCACACCACAAGTTGGTAGAATATGTTAGAACGCTTATATAATTTTGTGACATCTTGTAACACTCATAATCCGCAAATAAATATTTTTTTTTTCTTTTCTATTCTATTCTGATTCCAAAGTATTTTTTTAATGTTTGTCTCTGTGTATTGCCTGATTATTATCGTATAACGAAACACTAAATTTGGTAGATCTTTTACTAATTGTAACAAAGGTGTGCTATTAAAAATGGTATGACAAATACACGTCACCCATTGATACCAAAAATGTTAATTACGCGTTGCCATCCTGGCGTTGAATGTTCACTCTTCAGTAAGATAAAAGGCTAGCCTGCTTTCTGAACCAGTAGGGTTACTCTTGAATCTCGATATCATGCGAATTGGAAATTGGAATCGTATATGTCACTTTAGGTACTTTTGAACACAGAATTAGGGGATTATTAACATTTAGTCGCCTCTGTGGTCTAGCGGTCCGGGTGTTGGACTTGACTGCATGGGGTCCTGGGTTCGAATCCCGGGTCGGTCAACAAAAAGAAAATTGGATTTTTCCAATGTTCTAATTAAAAAAAATGTTGGTCGGGATTGGAAATGTGCCCGGTTAGCGATAGGCTTGCCACCTATCACATTGTGGGACTTAGTATCTTCGGCTAGTCGTGGGTGCCTTGGCTGTACCTCTGCTCTTTGGGGATATGGACGTGAAGATACTTTTAGTTACAAATAAATTCAACGAATAGGATAAAATTATTTACTATTAATTAAATGGAAATAATTCGCCAGTATTGTGTTCAAGAGTACATAAAATGACATATTCGATTTCAATTTCCAATAATGCATGAATCGAGCTTCAAGAGTAACCCTACAGAACACGACAATAGTTATGACTGGCAGTATAGCGACAGAATAAGCTAAGGATGTGCCGGTGCTGTTCTTTCCCAGACATTCCTTATCTACGTGAAAAACTAGTGGAAAAATATAGTTACTAGATTAACTAGGCGATGGGCCATCACATATCTATAGAAATTTTATACATATTATAACCTTTATCATAAAAATAAACTCTTATTATCAACCAAGTTCCATACGTATAAAAAAACGACGGGTTGCACTCCGGGAGTGCAAGAAGTGAAAACTTGAATATTAATGATGTGCATTTCTGATATTTTTGAATGAATTGCTTTTATTATCAGTATGAAAGTACTATCATTTATGTGGTAGAACACAGTGTTCATTTATTGCGCTATCGTACATAAACATGACAACACGAACATTCACGCAAGCGCCCTGCGCCGTCTTACGAATTTTCGATCAGGTCATTCCAAAAAAAGTGCGCAACGCCGCTAAAGAAGTTTTCACTTCAA
>NJDC01058280.1:84776-99047 GCA_002245475.1 Calephelis virginiensis
GGGGGGCTATAGACTGCGTGTCACTTTAGAACAAAAACATTGTCTGCTGGTTGCCTTTGAATGTCATAAACTATTTATTAACACTAGCTATCTCGACGAACTTCGGTACGACTTACATTGACAATTAGTAACAATAATGGAAAGAATAATTTTTTATTCACTTATTCTTACTTTTTTAACTTCACGTTAACGTTCACGTTGCACGAACATTTTGAAACCAAAGTAAAATTTTATCTATTCTTAAGATTTAACAAGACTAACGAACAGCATCTCGTTTTTGTACACCTCTAGAAATCGCCTGTGTGGTGTAGCGGTTCAGTTGTTGGATTTGACTGCATGAGGTCCCGGGTCGGGCAACAAAAAGAAAATTATGTTTTTCCAAATTTTCTAATAAAAAAAATGTTGCTCGGGATAGGATATGAGCCCGGTTGGCGGTAGGCTAGCCACCTATCTCATTGTGGGACTTAGTATCTTCGGCTAGCCGTGGGTGCACTGGCTGTGCCTCTGCCTACCTCTTCGGGGATATGGGCGTGAAGATACTTTCTACAAATATAATAAATGCGAACGTAAGTTTGTTATTTACTCTACCGAACACTGCTGAACCAATTATAATGGCAATTTGCAAACATATTTTTCAAGGTATTGAAATCAACTTAGGATCCTTTTTAGCCTAAGAAGAGTAAAAGGTAGTCTTATAATACACAAAAATGAATCCCCGTTTTCCTAGGACATCGCCACATGCTTTAAAGGATGGACTAATTTTGCTCTTTTCTTTTTATGTTAGTTATTGTCAGGAAAAGACCGTATAAAAAAAGTAACACAGGACAACGCCTATTCGCTAAGCTAGTATAATTTCATTCTATTTTCAAACACTTTTGGCAACAGATGAAAAATTCTTTGGTCATCGCCTCATGCTTCAAAGAACAAAAGGATATTTAGTAAAAAAGTAGTATCTTCACGCCCATATCCCCGAAGAGGTAGGCAGAGGTACAACCAAGGCACCCACGACTAGCCGGAAGACACTAAGTCCCACAATGTGATAGGTGGCAAGCCTATCGCTAACCGGGCACATATACAATCTCGGTCAACGTTATTTTTATTTGAAAAGTGAAAATGTATATTTTCTGTTTTTTTTCCGTCTGAAGGCCGATGCTAGACTATAGCATCTATTTATTCTTTTGGCTATAGCATCACGTTTGAACGGATGCAATAACTTTGTTATTTTTTGTTGTCGGTGAAAGATTCTCAGGAAAGAAAAAAAGTAATGGAAGTTTAGTAGGCCATTACAAAATTTAAATCTTTATAAAAATATATTCTGTACTCTTGATTACAGAATATATTTTTATATTTATATTTATATATTTCATTGAAAATTACAAAAGTTTTATACTTTAAAAAATATTAACCGACCACCTGAAGACATTATGTTTAATAAGCCGGTTACTCCACCTTTGCATATTCAAAAACTAAAATAGCGGGCACTGACGTTTCATAGAAGTGAGGCGATGATATCAGGCGTGGCAATTCATTGGCATTTATAATATTTGTAGAAAGTATCTTCACGCCCATATCCCCGAAGAGGTAGGCAGAGGCACAACCAGTGTACCCACGGCTAGCCGAAGATACTAAGTCCCACAATGTGATAGGTGGCCAGCCTATCGCCAACCGGGCACATTTCCAATCCCGACCAACATTTTTTTATTAGAAAATTGGAAAAATCCAATTTTCTTTATGTTGGCCGACCCGGGATTCGAACCCGGGACCTCATGCAGTCAAGTCCAACACCCGGACCGCTAGACCACAGAGGCGATAAATTAATTTATCTATTTAGTAATTTTGCTAATTTAGTTTATTAGCAAATTAGTCGGGGGAAGGACCGTATGAAGAAAAGGACGGAACAACGTCTATTCACTCAGATAGTTTAATACATTGACCTCTATTATTCCTATTTCTATGGTTCAACATATTTTATACTACTTTTAAAACCGATTAAAAACGGATAAGAAATAGTTCTTTTTTTCTTCTCTTATAAATGTTGCTTTCGATCGTTTTTCACGACATACTTTGCCAATGTCAAGGTAGTTATTATTAATATAATACAGTCACTATGTACAAAGTCATATCTGGGAGCTGATTGTGTAACTTAGTTGCCCACTCAAAATGGAAAAGTGTACATCAAATAGCTGTCAAATGACGTGTTTTATATTTGCTATCTCCAGTGACCAACAGAAATACAGTAGAGATAGCAAACACAAATGACGTCAATTGGTGTACACTTTTGCAGATTGAGTTGGTAACTGAGATACATAATCACCCCCCAGGTCAGGGTCTTGAGTAAAGCGGTGGCTTCGTTACTCAAGCTCATCTAGTGAGATTTGACGGCAGCGAGGAAATAGATGATACATTAGTTTCTTCATGATTATTTCATTTGTGCACTTTCACCGAACAAAATTAATCTAATTAACCTAATTTAACAAATTTCACTCAATATAAACACGAAATTCAATAATAATGAAAAAAATACGACCACCTTTATTCACGATGGCGCCAAAACTCTCAAAAAATAGTTTATTACAATACGAATAAGAGACAGGAAAATTACGTACCTGTGTGAATTTGACAGCTGTCAAAAGTTAAGTAAATCGTTGGACTAAGTGTATAAGATGTAAACAAAGAAGCAAAATTAAACACGATAAATATGCAGTGCCAGTGCATAGTAGAGATTGTCTGGCTCTGATGCAAATAGAGGTATTGTCTTGTATTAAAATGCACCTGAAGTTCGAAGCACGGACGGTTTACATAAACTACGGAAAAACTTTACTCTGTATAGGATTGTTGAACTTAACTAATTGTAAGAAAATACTGGATACTTAAGTGGGGACCAGTTAAATATATTTCTTTAAAAAATAACACACAAATGCTTTATTTCTACCTTTGTGTCCTGTTTTATATAGACAGGGAGGCCACTGTTCATAAGTTCTACCTCTTCGGGTACCAACGACACGTTCTATTTGCGAAAAGGACTCAAAGTAACAATGAAAAGTAAAACCGGGCAAGTTTTTCATTATCATGTTAAAGTCATCAGAACGTTACATTTTGCGTGATTATGATTAAAATTGAAAAAATGCGACAAACGAAAAGCCAAGGTTCGATACTCGTCACTTAAACTCGAAATGCCAAATTCTTAATTAATTAAAAAGATTTTTTTACTCAAATGTCCTAATAATTATAAATCCTAATTATCCAAAAAATATACAGTTTTTTGTAATTTACTATTGTGAATTGACAAATGATAAACCTTTACCGAACCTTCAATGTCCGTTTGTCGCATTATTTTAATATCACCCTGTATATCTACCAGCTACGAGTATCTGTGGGTACAGAATCGTCACTATACCATACTACATAATATGATTAATTGCATCAAAATCGAAATCGCTATATTCTTAGAGTAGGTATATTGAAATTAAAGTTATAAAAAAATCGTCAAAGTAAAAGGGCTCGCGCACCGAGGATTCCGTATAAACCTGTGGGTATGTAAAAAAGTTAACCCATCACGACATTTCATTATATGGCGCAGCAAAAAATTTAGAATTTCCGAAATATTCAACATACATATGTGCTATATGACGTTGCTTTGTACCAAATTTCAAGATTCAGAGTTCACGGAATACCCTGTTGATTTCTTAGCGAGTTTCGAAAATTTCTGCAAATTTTCGAAACATAAGAGGCTGTATCTTTTGATTGAGTCGATGTAGTTAGCTTTTCTCACATTTCCAAAGGACACCTAAACATGAGTATCCTAATAATATTATAATTGCGAAAGTTTGTAACGATGTGTGTATGTTTGTTACTCTTTCACGCTCGAATGGCTGAACGGATTTGTCTGAAATTTGGAACACTGATAGATTATGACCTGGATTTACATACAGGCTATTTATAATCTCGATCGCACAACGCAGCCGCAGGTAGCAGCTAGTATGATATACATTTAAGCTTGACACGCATTCCAGAGAAAAAGTGTTTTGACAGACGGAAGACAACAAAGTGATTCTATTAGTTTTTCGCTTTTTTCTTTCGAGGTCCAGAACCCTAAAAATACCGAATTTCTTAGGAAATAATGCAAGCGTTACGTTAGACTATTTACAGTTAATCATAAAAATGGTTTCATCTTAGCAGCCTGGCTATTTGTTTGACAGGAGAGTAATGTGAGGAATAATATTTGCACAGCTTCAGCTAATAAAAGGATGCTCGGACCTAAGCCGCGGCCTGACGTATGACCAGCCTCATCACCAATAATCGTTGTGAAAAATGACCCCATTACTGTGGCCAGCGAATATTTCTCTGAGGGTCCTGAATTATTTTTATATGTATACAGTTATATAACACAGAGGGTTATTATAGTGGGAAAAGATAAATTTTAGTGGGATTCATTTTGTAGGTGATTGTTTTTGTTTATGAAGAGAGAAAATATGAAAGATACACGTAAACAATGTTGCGTTTAGCTTTAGCCGCTTTAGCTTTTTTTTACAAGGACCGCTCAACAGCTGTAGGTAGTACATGAATCAATAATATGAGCATATTTAAAGTAAAATTTTATTCTTTTGCGGTATTGATTGAATTAATTTTAATTTATGGGACAATAAATGAATGAACTCTGTTATCTATATATTAATACGTGATGCCAAAACTTTGGTCCCCTTTTTACGAAAATTGCGCGGACACAGAAGCATAAAATTTGGCACACTTATAGTTTATGTGAAGGAGAAGTGCAGAACGCTAATATTTTCCAATAATATCTTATAAAGTACATTAAATCAATAAAAAAAAACATTACCGATACAACGATTCATTTGACACACACAAACAAATATATTGATGATAACGATAAACGATCACAGATGGCGCACTAAAAAGTTTGGAAACAAAGTAGTTGATGTTGAGAAATGAAGATGACGTTTTTATCAACAAGATCTTCAAATTTGTTATGGTCGAATTTCGACCAATGGGCGACCACTAGTAACTTTAAATATATTTGACGCCTATAGTAACCAAGGTGGCGATAAAATGTTGCAAAACTAGGCCTAGAAAGTTTAATACTTTGCGTAAGTTTACGTAGGTACTACTCTTCAAACCAGAACAAGACAGTGGCAAGCACTTGTGCTATCGTGACAGGAATAAATGAGACAGTACTTTGATAGCCACCACAAGGTGCATGCTTTTTTCTCTGCTACCTAATCTGACTAAGGTCACGAATGGAAAAAAATATCGAAATATAAAAGGCTAAATTATTTACCTAGCAGACAAAATGGCCGTCGCCGATAACTTCCAAGTTAACCCCCGACAGAACAAGTGGTATTATAAGTTTGACGTATCTGTGTATGTGTGTCTGTGGCATCATAACTTTTAAACGAATGGACAGATTTCGATGCGGATTTTTTGTTTGTTTGTTTAACAGCACTACCGATGGATAACCAATAGATTAGAGATACATAATTTTCTACAAGATAATTGTATTTTAACCGAGTTGAAAAAAATGAGGAGGTTCTCAATTCGGCCGGTTTTTTTCATTGCCGATTTATTCGTGGTTTCTGAACCGATTTACGTAATTCTTTTTTTTTTGGTGCGGAATAGTTTTGAATGGGTCTTATAAAAAATTGATTCAGGTAGGCCCATAACTTTTTATTTTTAAGCATGTTTTACCCATTTTATTTTTATTAAATTTAATCATATCAGCAAAAACTTAAAAGTTTCAAATAGAAATAACTACGTTAATTTAAACCAACTTCAAAACTAAAAAGTAGAAAATAATAAATACTTATTTAATATTAATGAAGTACTACCTATTACGTATATATATTATTTACTAATAGGTTTGAAGTCGGTGCCAAGCCTTAAACTAATAATGATATTATAAGTAAGTATGTCGGTGTCATGAAGTCGGTTTTAATAAACGTAGTTATTTTTATTTTATTTTTGTGTCACATTAAAATTCGGACACAATTCCTCCTTTTTTCATTTTAAATGCCAAACACTTTTTCTGTTTGAGTCAAATTTTGTCATATAGGATTGTTGCCAATTTAAACCATTTTTTTGATTAATGACGTTTACAAATCTAGTTCTCTAAAGCTACAGAATAGTGCATACTTATAAACTTTCTTACTGATATTAGTACTCTACACTGCCATATTATAATTTAATAGTTTGGGTAGGTATCTGGTAATAATAGTATTCTCCACTGCCGTGTTACAATTTCATAATTAGGCTACCTGGTAAATACTGTAAGAGATATTTTCACAACCTGGCAACACTCAGGTTGATAACGTTCCATAATCACCTTAAGTGTGTTAGGTGAACCATATTTATTTCCACCAGGAAATCCGCTTATTTATATCATAACCGCATAGAAGAACTTTGTCTAACGTCAACATTGTGTTCTGAGAAGATCTGACCGCCCAATTCTTTTTAGTGAAATTCTTAGAAAATGAAGTCAGCAGGTGCATGCAGAATGCATTTATTGTTCCGGAGCTAAGAGCAAAGATAACAGCTTTGATGTGATTCAGAAATAGGCGGCACTTGAGTTTTATGCTGCTGCGGTTTAGTTTAGCCAGCGATATCGTTTTGGTTCCGAAACGATTTTAAGGAAGTGTTTGGAAATATTCTGAAGTTTACAAATTACGAATACAAACATGTATTTTTAATTTTTTTCTGCTTTGTGGATATGGAAGAAAACAAAACTGAATCCCTATCTCCCTTGGTGGCGACAAAACTTGAGAACTGATTTACAGTTTAGTTTATCTTTTTTCTAAATTCATAAATAACAGCTGTCCCGGTGAACTTCGATAAGTTTGTATAGGAAAAAATAAAATGTTAATCTTCCTAGCTTCCTCGCAGTCGAACATGATAAAAGTATTGTATGTCCGTCTCCTAGCTCTGAACTACCTCCTCGTTTAACTTTCAGCCAAATCAGTTCATTGAACTTGAGTTATAAATAGTGTAAATAACACGACTTTCTTTCATATATATGGATTTGTAAAAATTGTTCACGAAAACGTAAAGAAATGCAGGTGTTAAATACCCCCAGTTTTTAGCACCTACACCGATTCAGGTGCAGGTCCTTCACCGATGTGACTATGTGTTATTTTAAGCTCTATGAGAGTGTCTAATAAACACAATCAAAATTAAAATAATTAAATAACAATAACCAAGTCGAATATTACTAAAATTATAAAACCAATTATGAATATTTGTGCAATAAAATAACTTAAAAAACATGTCTAAAAACTTTAAAAAAAAAACAAACTCCATTTTAATTGAAACGTTTTTCTATTATATATTATATAAGCTAATTTACAACAACAATGTTTCCTGAAAATATCCTCAATCATCATAAACGTTTATGAAATAAGATCCCTCAAACAATTATCTGAAAGCCTGACATCAAAAGTATCGCATCACAGTAATGATTTTCCTATTTCAGGCTGAAGTTTAATTAAAACACGCCGGTTTACGTGTAATGATGGGCTTCATATATTAAACAAAGGTTGATATTGCACCGAGCCCCTTAATTAAGGTGTGGAATCGACAGGGGAGCCCTAGACTGAATAAAAGATATTACACATGTGACCCTAGCCTATTTGATGTATATTTGACACACTCCATCAGGAAGTTAATATTTTTTAATTGACAATTTGACAGATGCAATTTTTTTAATAATTTAAGCTGAGGAAAACTACAAAAATCCTACCGTAAATACAAAGAATATTAAGATCCAAGTGGTTTTTGACTTACACTAAAAACATGTACTTAAAAAGTATACATTTTTATATACATTGACATTGTGTCACCATCTTCCAAAAAAAAATCATTAAAATCTGTTTGGTTTAGGCCGATTAATAACGTAATATTCAAAACAAACATACAGCCGAATTGATAACCTCCTCCTTTTTTTAAACGGTTAAAAATATGATTAGTAGAAAAAATACACATTTCAACAAATTACACGGATTGAAAATTCAAAGTATGCAAATAATATTATGCTACTGTTACGGCCTAATACTTAGTAACTAAATACTAATTACCCAGAAATATGGACATGTATATTCTATATAAGTCTATGATTGTTTATCATAAAACTGTTACATTTTAAGTTCAAAGAAATCTATTACATACTCTAAAAATGCCAACGACGTCTCTTTATGTTCTATTCAATACAAAATTTCAAACAATGTTCATAAAGTTTTTGTCGTGTTTTAAAAATTTAAATAATTTAAATTTAATTCAAGTTGTTAGTATTTAGTACGTATGTAATTAATTTAAAATTAGTCCCAAGCTACAAATGATATTCAATCAGTGCTTCCAAATATATTTCAAAAGCTGAAGATAAATTGAAAGCGGGTTTCTAAAGACTTAGCAAATACACGGCTCCATTGAGGCGGCCACGCTCATTTACCTTGTGATTATGTTTAGCAATATCGCACTAATGCAAAGCCCACCGGCCACAGACATAATACTGCATCTAACACCAAATTTAAATAATTAATGTTCACATTTTTTTATGATAATGGAAGGCAAACAAGCAGACGGATATCCTGATGGTAAGAAATTCACGCCGCCTAGGGACACCAAACGTGGTAATGGTGCGTTGTTAACCTCAGGCCGGGACGTTAGGCCTCGAGCAAAGTAAGTTTACCGGCCACCTTACCCTCCGAACCGAAACACGTCAACGGCTTCAAATAATTGTAATATTCGCCAAAGACCAAATACATCAATGCTATATCTGTGTCCACTGATTTAAAACATATATAATTTTGTAACATGTTATTTAATGTTTATTTAAAGAAAAAAGCTTGAAAATGTAAGCGTGTTTTCTTTACTGAACTTTACTTATTCTATTTACTGAACCAAAATCAATAGAATCTTTTAGCCGCACACTGTTAGCGCAAAACTCACAAATAAGCATGACTGTTATTTTTGACATTTTGTTGTTTCTTTTAGTTAATAGACATCTAGGTGCTCTAAAATGCATTATTAATAGATAACATTTACATATCTATACACCAACACCCTTTCAAGTCTCTTTACTAAATATTGTTAAAAAACGGCTAAGGAGTATTAAACCTAAGACCGAAAATTCGCTATTTATATCGTTGTTATACCTACTTGCATTACATAGTTATCGCTATTCCAGTATAAATCCTTATTATATCTTTCGCTTAGCCCGAGCCTAACCTCAGAGTCCACTTTCATAGTACTTCTTCTTCTTCTAACTCTTACAGTTTCACACGGTTTTTGCCATCCCTAATGATGAGTCTATTCGCACACATGTCGTAATTCACTATATCTAAGCTAGCATTGTTTTATTATTATTTATTAGCTGTTTATTAGCTTATATGTGTTTAGATATTTGTTAAGTATAGAGCACTCAGAATTAAGCAGAAAGCATCCGTATCTCGTATGTGATTTTCTTGAATTTATCAGCTATGTTTTTAATATAGCAGCTGCTATGCATATCATTATATGTATTATAATCCAATGAAAAAATTGGGATCTTTATGTCTGATACAGTGTTTTGCATTAGCATCGTCTATACTGTTCTACAGGCAAACTTTGGTATGTTTTGATTGTAACTGACGGGACACGTCTAATATTTCCCAACATTTCAGACAACCCTTAGCGTTTTATTCATTTTAATTTAGACCTTACAGGTTTGGCTTAAGATTTCCAGTTGATTTATCGGAAATAATCGAAGGTATTTACGTTATTATTAATAATTATCGTCAAAATTAAAGTAGGTACGTTTAAGTAATGACCAGACATTTTGCTTTTGGTTAAGTATTTTCTTGAAGTTAGGAATACTGTTGGCGAAAATCTCCCCTGGCACTGGCGGAGTGCATCATAGTTCAGATCACTTAGTACTCAGCCCATTTCTTTTCAGCATGATATTGGACGTTTTATCAGCCCATACAGAGAAGTTATACCATAGTTACTCATGTATGAGGACGATATCGTGCTAGCAAATACACACAAGAGGCGGTGTTATTTGAGACCAAAATGCCGGTAAAGCTAAATGGAAAGGTTTATAAATCATCATTACGCTGGTTCTTTTGTACGGTACTGAAGTATGGCCACTACTTGAACGGTATAAACAATTTTGTTTGTTCGACAAAATTAGTATTAGAGGACACATTGTACGATTGCAAAGTCATAATAATTAATCATTCCTCAATCATGATCAAAAACTGAACGTATGTAAAATGTTGTGAGCGGTTGACATATTTACAAAACAAATCAGATTTATCACAGACACCGGCTAATGGTAAGGGATCTGGGACCGGTCACTGACCGTTGGAGCGTTTAGGGTTAAATCGCGAACACATAAAATGGCGCTTTCGTAATAAGTCATAGCTATGTGTTTTGTGTTTCATTTTTAAACGACTTTGAAAAAAAATGTTTACATGTTCAACTCATATATTTTTTATCTATGTAAATCGATTTCTTCGTCATTTTTGAACCGATTTTAATTTTTTTTATATAAAAAGGCAAAGTTTTAGGTGGTCTCTTTGCTACCAAATCGAGATCTGATGTTGTAATTCTAGAAAAATCTAGGAAAATAGACTTTTTTTGTATGGAGATGACTTGAAGTTTGCTTTCAGACTTTTTCAAATGCCAAAACAAATGGTTTCATTTGGGAAACTAACCAGAGAGTGTAAATTCTACATAAAAATAGATAAAAAAGATGCTGGTACTGTAAAACAATTTACGCATAAGCGTTTACTTAAATACAAAAGTGTATTTTTTTTAATTCGATATTTTAACACCGTAATCACTCAAACACCATTCGTACCCATGAAAGCATAAGGGTTACATAATTTAATATTGATTTTTTAATTAATATCACCTGTCATGATTATCCATACTTTTTTGTCAATGTAGTGTTTGAGGAAAAAAACCTATGTCTTTGTACACTTTGTTAATGTTGAAGCGCTATACTCACAAATAGTAGAATGATATGCAGTAACTTGTCAAGGTAGGATTCCACAGCTTTACTGTTTCCTGTCGCGATAAAGATATTGTCATATTCCTATACGTAAAACGGAGGTAAGAGTAACCAGTAGAGTTGACCAATAGGCCTAATATCCCGGCCACAGAAAAACAACGCACCTGCAACATCCATAGTGGCCACGTTTGTCTTATATTGTCAGCGCAAGGATCTGCGCTTGTCTCTGTCTTCTCACGTAAAATTGAAAAAAAGAAACAAAATTAAATTGCAGGGGATATTTCTGGATGTAGAAGGAAAATTGAAAACCTGAGGCTGGAATGCTTCTGCAAGAAAACTAACCGGCTACACTACTTTCAAAACAGAAATATATCAGTCCTGGCTATTTTAAGTCCTCGTACCAAGTAAATTATAAAACTAACTGCATAACTAAGCTAACTAAATTTTTAGATGATTTCACCAATAAATTCTTTGACCAATATTTGGGGCCAGCATTCAATATCTATGCCTAAAGTGTCATTTTACCGCTCCATCGCAATTGCGATCCCTAAATTAATATATTGTCCACCTCTTGCGGTTTGTTCAGAGCCCAGGTGCGAATAATACTGTTACAAATGACGCTATCGTGATCAAAATGACAAGCTGACCGCAGATGTATCCACAACATCTGAATGTATCTGGGCTAAACAATAAAGGGTTCCAATAGGCCTCCTTGTGTACATTATAAGTGTTAACTATTTATATCTTATTTCATTCAAACAAGGGTTTTGGTGATGTAAGCCTATAAATTTTATCCGCTTTCTCAAAAAGTGTTATTGATTTTCCAAGGGAGTTTTATTGATTTTTGTCAATGCTTCCTTTACTATAAGGTTTTAATTTTTGTAGAGGGGGTTTTATCTGCATTTTTACTAAAGTGGTTTAATTCATCATTTGATCTAATGGCAAAAATTAGTTTCAATTTTATAATGAAAATAACGTTGCCCAAGATTGGACATGTGCCCGGTCGGCGATAGGCTTTCCAAAGTGGGACTTTGTGTCTTCGGATTATAATGGGTGGTCTGGTTGTGCCTCTGCCTACAACTTCCGGGATATAGGCATGAAGAAACATTTTATTTAGAGAAAATGCTAAGAAACTAAAAGAGACTATGTATTTAACCCGATTTTTGATACATTAACATCTTTTCGAATTTCACGAAGTAAATCTGTGGACAAAAACTCGATAACTATTTAAAGTGATATTTCTCTACGAGCGCAAACTAGGCATGCTGTCGGAGGATTGTATTGTCATTAGAATTTGTCTTTCAGTGTTAAGCTAAGTGCAGTTTAAGCAAATGGTATGTGGATATATTTTACACAGTAAATACACATTACATATTCATTAGAGGAAAAGAACATTTGTGAGACCCAATGGATAGTGTAGTGTAAGGCAAGAGATTTCGTTACATATGGGTACAAAGAAGTATATTAAAAATCCCCCGACTACGCATTAGTATTACCAGAGATTTATGTAAACATAAATATTGTTTTAGGTATAACTGTCATAATGAATTGCACGTATTAATACCTAGTACCTGGATGACCGGATATGCTCGGTATAATATAAAATTTCTCAGCAAACACCACAGAGTACAGTAATAATTCTTTAAACTTCGTGTCATTTAACAATGCCATCTACTGGAACAAATCTATTGCTTACAAAAAATAGTATTATTATTCGCCAATACATGTCAGGAAGAGTCATATTTTTCAGTTTAAACACGAATAAAATTTTCAGTTTCAACACGAATAAAATGACATTTTCTAAAACTGATTCCTAGCTAGGTCGATTTATCGCCCCCGAAACCCCCTAAATACTAAATTGCATGAAAATCGTTGAAGCAGATCCCAAGATTACAATTATATAAATACATATACAAGAATTGCTCATTTACGACCAATATTAATAATCAATCCTAATCCAAAACTTGCTGTCCAAGATTGATATTTTGATCCATTTTTATGTTATTGCTTGCCAATAACATATCCGTGGACAGGATAAATATGGCAATTAGGTATGTGATAGGCCGCCGGATACGCAACTATCTAGATTGCTCGAAATCCATTAGATTGAGATTTATTATTAACATTGGCCGTTAAAGGTATAAGATATTGAAAAATAGTATGACGTATTAACTTAATTAGAATTTTTGGTTTTTAAATTTTTTTTAATTCATTTAATCACGTTACTAAATATTGTTTTGGTTGTTGTTGTTGCTCATCTAGGAGCACTGAATACACGATTGGTTAAGTTGAGGTTCGGTCGCCTCGGTGCTCGAGGGCGAGGTTTTCTTGTGATTAATATTTAAATTATCCTTTGATCTAGTTGGTAATATCTTACTTCGATACTTATTTCATGTTTTTCTTTTAAGTAGAAAAATGTAATAACGGATAACATTAAACACAAACATGTGATATGTATTCGTAACGCGATTAACCCCACCGACCAACCCCGAGGCTCGGGTTCGATTCCCGACGGTGGCAGGCATTATTGTGATGAACATAGATATCTGTATTTCCGGGTTGGAGTGTTTATTAAATTACATCATAGCATTTTCATGTATAAGTATAGTTAACAAAAACTCATATCTTATGCATATAATTTGGTTACTATTTATGGTTGGAACAATTTGTGTAATTTGTCCGGAATATTTATTCATTAATCGCTATCGCTTGTACTTCGTACCATAGAATTGGTACAACTAAATTCTAGAGTTACACGCGACATATGAAGCGGAATTTCAGTTGTTACAATTACTTGAGTGTTTTGCCTGAATTCCATTTTTGATGAGTTTTTCACGAGTTTGTTCACTAGAAGTTCTTGACTATAGGCTATTACATATCATTAGCTTTTTTCACCAATTGGTTCTAGGCTCCTATGCAGAATATGGAGCCAATTCTGACTACAAAAAACCGTGAAAAGACAAACTATTTGATTTTTTCTGGTTACTATTAAGAGTAAGGTTAAGAGTAAGTAAAATATTGATTTAATTGATTTTTTTGCTAGCTGCAGACTTGTCGGTAGACTAGTGTTCTTTGAGGCTTGCACACTGTATATGCCTTAGGTGTATATAAATATACACACATACATAAATGACGTTTCTTTCTTCCGAAAAAGTAAAGTATCTTCTATGTTTGCTAAATCACTTAAAATATTAATACCTACTTAGTTTTGTTTGGATTAGTACTTACTAATACCTAATTTTAGATTAGTACCTAACCCTAAAAAATGTCTG